>JAHDVE020005593.1:0-151229 GCA_022606495.2 Halesus radiatus
AGAACTGATGATTTCATCCCCTATTAATTCCCACATATTTTTTGACTGGTACCTTTTTATAACTACAAGATTCTGCCCGAATTTATTTGTAATCGTTAGGTAGTGTCTCGGATATACCTTTTCCATTTTTATTCACATGGACATCCGTTGACCTTTTCTACAAGCCTGGGTTATTTTTTTTTTTTGGAATAACTTATTGAAGCTTATAAACCCCAATTGTAATGCATTTTTAATCATTGAATATATTATTAATAATCCACAAATTGAAACACCAAACTGAAAAGACACGGAAATAAAAAGATAGCAGTTGGGATTCGATTAATTCCCATATATCTTTTCGGTTTTTCGATATGGGAATTGTGAATATTAACTTCGATGATTAAAAATACATTATCTTTGAAAAACCCAGGAGATGAGAAGGTATCACCAGGTATCCCTTATTTATTCTTATTTGATGGCTTTGGTCCATTGCAAGCTCACAATTTGTTCTCTGGCGATTAACTTGATATCTTTCTTCTGGAATAGCTGTTTTTTAAACTACGCACTACAATTAAATATATTTTTCGAGATATATTTTTTCAGAAACATCGTATTGAAAAGTTTGACGCATGTAGAATGAACGTCATAGAAAGTTGAATATTTTCAATGCGCAACATGCAATAAATAAACAGATTGGCTACCAAACCTTCCTCAATTTATAATTTTGTAGTCTCTCAACCGTTTTAAATACTTCTTTATTTTAAACTCGTTTAACTCTGTTGCCATTATGTACAGTTATATTGAGATTTCATAATGAAAAAGATACTCTTATTTATTAATAAAGTGATGATAGCTTCGGCATATGTTCATATTGCAAATATATTTATTGGGCTTAAGTTATTTCTAGTAATTTAAATTATGATAAATAATTCAAATAGATCCATGGTAAGTAATTTTATGGTTTCAAATGTTCATTTTTGAAAAGTAGTATAAATAATAAAAAAAATTAACGGATACCAGTTTCTTTTATATATATAAATACAAATTTACTAATACATACCGACTGCTTCAAGGAAGGCAGTTCTAACTCAAAAAAGTACATATTTGTAAAAAGCATTAACTTTGTGGCTCGCCATAATTTACAATAAAAAACACATAAATTTGTTGTTGACCACTTTTATTTTATAAAAGTGGTCTACAACAAATTTATGTATTTTTTATTGTAAAAAAAGTAATTTTTCGATTTCCATCCATTCCGGGTATCATAGATTAGTCCCATATGGAGAAAATACTATTCTAATTGAATACATATTTAATAATATAAATATTTCTAATAAAAACTCTCATAAGAATATGAATAAAATCTTAAACATTGCAGCACTTCTTTCCCAAAAATGCTTATAGTCACTACTTTCTTCCTCGTAGTAGTCGATATTAAAATAGCACATATTCAAATACCAATTATTATATACGATGGAGAAAAAACGACGAGTTTGATAGTAGCCGTAAAAGCTTCGAAAGTAGTATGATCAACTGTCAATAGCATGGCCGGTGATACTAAATTCAAATCCATTGAGTAAATACTATTATAATTGAAAAATCCGTTGAAATAAATTGACAAAATCTCTTCGAAATATGTATTTGCCGAACAAATTAAGGTTCTAAAAGTACACATATTTTTTGTTTTGTTTACAAAGTGTTCTTTATAATTTACTAGCTGATGTATACCCGGCCTTGCTCGGGTGCAATAATTGATTTGACAACGAAAGTAACTATCTCCAAACAAAGAAACATTAATTTAAATGTTTTATTTCATTCCAAACGTTTATTTTTTCAAAATATATGTAAATCATAAAGTTCTTAAGTAGGTGCTCGTGTTCGTGTTTTCCATTATGAAAATATTCTACCCAAAAAAGCCTTCTTCTTTTGAATATGCAATCTGTGGCTAACCAGCATGTTATATATATGGGTTAACCTAAATAAAACATGGCGGGTTCAATGTTTTTCATATTAATTTTAAAACGTTATGGCAACAGTTTTACATATTCGATTTCATTCAAACTACTTTTTAAGCCTCCCCGGCACTAATAAAAACAAACTGCTATTTTCAGCGAAACCAGTAAAAAAATCGAGAACAAACAAACTATACATAAAGATGAAACAAGAAATACTTTAATGAGAATAATTATAAAACGAATGTGAAAGATTTTGTTTAAACCACTTTTAATATATAAAAATCAACATGTTTCGGAAGCAAAGCTTCCCTTATTCGAATACACAGAACACTGTTCATTTTGTTTAAAATGACACCATGAAGTCATTTTACATTTATTGATAAATATTTATATTTTGTTGCCACGAGCGTTCTCATATCTCCGTTAAAATATCGGAGTTGTTCACATCGAAGAATCGATGGTTTACAATTAATGTAATATAGTCGTTATTTAGTTAAATAAACGTTTGATTATGGCAAGTATTTTATAACTGCGCATAAATTTAATTCTCGATTTCTGTGGTCATAAAACTTGCCCCTAAATCGTAACTACTGTGATTTCAGGACCTCGCTGGTAACACGGGCCAAAATCTGTCAAGAAATTATTTGGGCAATGATATAATCCCCAAAGCAGTTAAATAACAGAGCTTTACTTACCGATCAATTATCTATTCCTTTACATCTGGTACCTAAATCTTAGTCAAAGATAATAATTTAGACAGGTGTCGTAATTTGTTTTCTACCTTCGTCAATAATAGCAAATCGATTTATAATACATCTGGGATTGGTAAAATCGTGTAACAAGCAAAAGTCGTATTAGTTTTCTTGATCAAGAATTTTAATTTTGGAATTCTAACTATTTGCTAATCCATCTATGTTGAAAGATTTAAACTTATACGTTTCTAACAGGTATACTCGTGGGAGATCCCATGTACTCTTTTATGCTCCGGAAGCGAGAACTTCTGTTTACCAGATTGAACACGCCAAGCAGCGGAGCGACTCAACTGCTCAACGATGCTACATTAGCCAACGACATTTTCTATATAACAATTTTGCGACTATCTTTTGATCCATTTCATAAAATAGTTATACAACTTCTCCTGTGACTTTTTATACTTTACCTATCAACCTTTTACTTCTTACATTTTTGGTATAGTTTATGATTTTCAGTATTGCTGAAATCATTATAAAATATATTAACACCAAATACATACTAATACAGAAACCACTCAACTGCACTTAAAACACCACAAATAAGATTTTTTTTCATCAAGCTCATCAATTTAATATAATGAAACTTAATATTTTGTAAATGAAATCCTCAGCACGGAAATCCTAGTGGGGATATCATTACGAGTATTTGTTATTTTGTATAAAAAAAAAGAAGATAATAAAACGTTATTATTAATATACAAATTATTGCTTACGAGTATTTGGACTATTCGTTATTCATAATACTTTTCTGTTTATTTTTTTTTTATCATTTCTCATTTATTGTATTCATTTTAATCTCTTGTAATGAATTCGGATTATGACTGGGAGTGGGAATGCGGGAGAAGGAGAGGAGGATGGTTGGGAAAGTGCAGTTACGGGAGACGGAGCATTTGTACAGACTTACCCGGTGAGGGGCTTTCTTCCAGGGAGCTCGGCTCTGGACCTTTGACTAGCTCAGTTTCGGCAGGCCAAGGAGCTCCCCTGCAGGATCGTGGGCCGACAGGCAGTCTTATAATTGGGAACCAGACTCGAATACTTTGTCAAATGAAACTATCGTATGCTTTCAGACTCAGTGGTTTAATTCAGAGGAAGGTACAGACATGGTGAATGTAGTTATGGTGAACAGTAGGCTAACCTAACCTCAAAATAATGTTACGGGCAAATTCTCTCTGATAATCTCTAAAACGGGCATGTAAACTGTGACTTGAATAAAATACAACACCAACAGAGGGGAAAATGTAAAGACAGCTCACGATTTAGGTTGGTGAGGCAATGGGGTTTCCGTGGAGGCAAATATTAGCTCTCCGAAGCGTAGTGCGGCGGGGCGGGAAGCCATCTTCAGTGCAGGGGCGGTGAGTGTGTTGCCTAGGCCGGGTCCGAGCGGTGAATGCGTGTTTCCAAGGCCAGGTCCGAGCGGAGAGTGCGGAGTGAACGGGGGGGGTGGACCCGCGTACGTGTCAGGTGTTGTTTTTTGGCCACTTCTGGCGCTGGTGTCTAACGAGAGGCTAGTTTTAGGGACTATTTGCGTTATGTAACACTCTGTAATATATTAGTGTGTTTAAGGGACTATTTGCGTTATGTAACACTCTGTAATATATTAGTGTGTTTAATAAAAAAGATATTTGACAGAGGAAGAAAAAAGAAAAGGTCTGAAGTAATGGACAAAAAACTTGAAGTGAAAGAAAGACGTAGGATTATTTTGTAGGAGAGAGATGTGTTTTTAAATGGGTGCTTGATAGTTCTATATTTATTTTAAAAACTGACGACTTAATCCGATATAAAAATGGATCAGTATTTTCCAAAAAATATGTTTCAATGAGTGTGGTTCATGATATATTATGATGACGCATCGAAATATCATCACTGTACAGTGAGTCTATTGAGATCCGGTTGTTTATCAACTACTTTTTTTGTAAGTTGATCTTATCCATGAGATGCGCATTTTAATAAAAAGCAATATTTTCCACAAAGTTCAGAGATATGCTCCTCGACTGTTTAAAAAGTGCTGCACTGTCGTCAGGAGATGTACTAGGCGACGGGTGTTCTGCCACTGAGATATCTGTTGTAACCTCTCCCCCCTTCTCATGAACGACGGTATGCGTATCTCCATGCCAATCTCTCGTGAGAGGCAACTTAATTTCCTGGAAAAGGTTATGTGAAACGAGCAATCCACGACTGATATTTGACGTTTCATTTCAAATGCTTTGCTGTCCCCAAAACAAGTTCTGACATCTAATTTATTTAGCGTAACCCGTAGAAGCATTGAAGGCATGTGTTATATCTATTTGTTTGTTTATCGATAATATGTATAATAAATTCGTCGAAGTACTATTTATTATTTTCTTTTATTTGGATTTACAGTAATTATTAAGAATGGTAAATATATAGAAACACTGAATTAATAATAGGTTTTTACTCAAGTGGAACAACAATTGCTATTATTTGACACTACACGTGATGGCCTCCGTGGTTGAGTGGTTATGATCTCGGCTACGAATCTGGAGTTCGCGAGTTCAAATCCCGGAGTACTCAAGTAAATTTCAATTGATTAATTTGTTTGACATCAATTTATTCATTAAAATAAAATATTGCGTATTTGCTGCAGGTCCTAAAGTAGTAGATACTTTTAGCATCGCCCTGGTGAAAGACTACCATTCAGAATGCGGGTATATCACCACCTCCCTCTTTCCCATTACCTACTCCTCTCAACTACCGTCAGCCTCACAGCATACCCGATTGAAGATGCCATAGTCCACTGGCTCCAGATGGTTTAGATCAGTTGGGACTCATGTGTGGTACTCACATAAAAAAATACGTACCGAAACAAATAATAAAAAACAAAACACATCAATATTAAAATATAACCAGCCTAGTATTTTAATTTATCGTGAAAAGGTTACCCGTGAAGGTGATATATCATAGTAGTTCGTTGTTAATCCTTAATATTAATAATATTGCCAGGATTTTATTTGGTGGAGGTTTTTTTTAAATATTCACGTTCTACTTGAATTAATCAAGGTATAAAAGAATTTAAAAAAAGTGTACGATTAGTTCTATTCCGGGATAAAGTCCCCCATGTTGACTCTAGTAGACCTGCTATCTAAAATAATATTCCAAAGTTTAAATGATGAACACAAACAAAACAAAACTTTTGTGCGCTGTGTTTTGCCGTTTGTTAATTTAATTCACGAATTAAATCGGAGAACTACGGTATTATTTGGGTAGCGTATGTACACTATGCATCATGCTAAGCAGATAACTATATTACGGCAGAAGTTGGAGGATAAGCAAGCATATATGTAGATATTAATTGGATAGTTGACGTACTTTTCACAACTACCTCTAACTCCTAGGCTGAAAGGTCCGACATTTCTGGAATCTCAACAAGCTAAGAAGATAGATATAAACCATGGACCCCTTTGGTATTCTTTTAGTATTCCATGCCCCCCCCCCCCATTCAGCCTGTCTGTCCAAAACTTTGGTTCAATACTGAACAAGTGGTATTTATTCACTGTGCGATGCATTGGTGCTGGTATGACAATTTGTAATTACTTGCACAGGATCGTGCCTGCATGGACGCTAACTAACTATTACACCATTTCCCCGCAGAGGAAGGCAGAAAGGACGCATCGCCAATCAAATCGATCTTGGAATACTCTTCTTGCTTCATACACATTCATACATCGTCTCATACATTCTCTTCTATTATTCCGACTTCTGACATAGCCCGAGTCAAGTATTTGATTCACTTGATCATGCCATGTCTTCCTCGGGCGTCCCCGGCTTCTTCTTCCATTCACATTCCCGTCATATGTTATTCTTTCACTCCTTTCATCGTTCATTCGATCTATATGCCGAAACAATCTATGCGTCCCTTTCGTAATCTTACTCATCACGCTTACATCAGCCTTGCATTCTCTTCCAATCTAAATGTTTACGTGGACGCGATTCGCTTTAAGTGCGCAGTAGGCTTGTCGAGCGAAAGTCACTACGGTGCTTTAGTATGAGCTCAGTCTAAATGAACTTCGATCCGTGGACCCCCATTTACATCTCGTGGACCCCCTTTTTTTTCTCCCTGCCATGGACCCCCTGTAAATCTTCCAATGGAACCTATGGTATAAACGTAATGTGATTTACTTAATGTTTTATCATGTATTATAATACTGTCTTCAAGAGATTTGTAGTTATTTTGTGAGGTCATTAGTAATAATAAGAATAAGTTTGTTTACACCACTGTTTTTAATATATAAATATCAACATGTTTCGAAAGCAAAGTTTTCTTCATTAGGATACGCAGTATATTAAAAAAATAATGACAATTATAGACAAATGATAAACATAGAAAATAATCATATAAGAATAGACAAATAGACAATTTACAAACATAAACAATAATTAAAAATAAGTGATCAAAGCAGGTAAGTAATTTATTAAAAAATGCTAAAAAATATTAATATTTATATTCTTAAAACAAGAAAATAACAGAGCATAAAAAATAAAATAATAAAAGTTCTTATTATTAAATTCTATATTAATAATATTCTAAATATAGTTATTAATGTGAAAATAAATTTAAGAGGTAGAGCTACTTAATTTTTTTTTTGATTATTAGTAATATTTAATTCGCCGTAAATTTACGCCGTAAATTGAACTGGCCTCATTAGCTTAGTTGGTTAAGCGGTTACCCCGAATAGGTAGAGGTCCTGGGTTCGAGTCCCAGATGCGACTGAAATCTTTTAATTTCTGTTGTTTTTTCGGTTTCGTGGTTCATTTGGGATGTGTTAATATTATCTTCTTCAATGATTAAATATTACAATGAGGTTTACAAACTTCAATAAGTTATAAAAATAAATTGAAGATATTTAAGTTTATAGAAGTTAGGTAACGTTTAGTGTAATCGTGTAATGAGAAAGTTAACTGGAAAGAGAGAAGCAAGAAGGAGAAAAGGATTAATGAAAACGTATTGCCCATTAGAATATATTTATAAATTATTTATTCAATAATGGTAATTCAAAGCAACCCTCCAACCCTTCAATCGTAATAATAAGCAATGCATTCTATTTTACCTTTTTTATCATAATGATTATTTTGTTTTAGAGAAATAAGTTTCTGTAATAATAAAACCGTGTTTTTTTATTATATTTTAATGTTATTTATATATTCAAGATAAATAAAATCGCATTTAAATTCTTTCGTTGTTTTGTGTGTCTGTACTTGGTTGCCCCGGCAATACTTTTCTCTTCTATCACCAGATGCCTCTGTGATCATTGTTCTCAGCATCCCCAGCACATTTACATATCCAATATCTTCCCCTCGGAGACAGGACAGATAAATACCGATGAAGGCTCTAGCAGGAAGTAGCTGGTAACTGGTGTGTATTTGCGTGGAACACGACTAACGTTTTAGACTAAAGCAGAACGAGGCTCTTAAAGATTTAATTATTTCTGTAAAATGTATAAATCGAAACTCATTACATTAGGCTACTGTACTTTTAGAGAGAAAGACATTTTATCTCCTGGGAAAATTGGCGTAATAGGCTATTTTCACAATTTTTTTAATTGTCGTAAAAAATTACGAAATCGACGTTATTTTTATTTTATTTTCATTTTTATGAATAAACTTTCTATAACGATGTGCGCCATTTTTGATTCGCCGCCAAAACATGTTAGTGAATATGTCGTTGTTGACGTCACGCCGACCGACGTCGGGTCAGTCGTCTTATCAGCCAGTGGCGTTATCTACATCATGATAACGTTATAGCCAGTTGAACCGTTTAGGAATGTGCAGTTTTAGATAGTTTTAAAATCAAGATAGTGAATGAAAAAATTTAAATTACACATTTTTAGTGTCATGATCGGATTCAGAAATTGAACTTAAAACTTTCCACATATTTTTAACGGTATCCATAGTTTGTGAAAATACTGTATTGGTTTAATTAAGTTATATTTATGTGCAAAATATTAAAATAAAACACATTTTATATTATAAGTAAAGAATTTCAATGTTTGCTTTCATGATTTACAATAACCAAGAATATTTTTATATATGTGAGTAGTAATAAAAAATTTAAATTCCTTGATAAAATGATGGAACGATTTTTTTCCAACATATTCCACATTAAGCAAGATTAAGAAAGGGACGCTTAGATGATTTGGGCATGTAGAGCGAATGAACGAAGAGAGGAGTGTAAGGAGAATATATGACGCGAATGTGAATGGAAGAAGAAGCAAAGGACGCCCGATCAAGTGAATCAAATACTGGAGTCGGGCCATGTCAGAAGTCGGAATAACAAAAGAGAATGTATGAGGCGTTGTATAAATGTGAATGATGCAAGAAGTGTATGCCCAGATCGAGTTGTTTGGCGGTCCGTCCTCTCTGCCTACAAATGCGGGGAAATGGCGTGATGGTTAGTTAGTTAGTTAATTAATATTCCACATTATCATAATTACATCTAGAATAATAAAGAAGAAGTCAACAATTATTGGATTGTGCCAGTATCTTATTAAAATATTCCTGCATGTCGGAATCTGAATTAAGATGATATGACGAGGGAAATGACTATGGCCCTTCTTCCTACTTACACGAAGGCCATTGGCCATTCGCCAATAAGGAATAAGTGCTAATATATGAGAAAACCAAAAATCCTATGAATGTGTTGTTGCATTGAAATTGAAGGTTTCTTTTCGTAAAGTTGTCCCAGAGATCGTACATTAGTTATAAAAGTAATAGAAAAGTACCAAATGAAATATTAATTATTTATAGATAATTTTTATTTATTTATATATTTGCTTTTTTTCACATTACATATTGCAAAACTACAATAATATAAGTTAGTACCAACCCTACCTAAAACAATCAGGTACCTACTCATAGACTTAGTTTTAGACTGTATTTCAGGTACCAACGAAAAGAAGGAAAAAATTATTAGCACTTTGGTAGAGGTAATTAAAATAACCGGCGTTAAGCCAATCGTTCGTCTTGCGAGAAAGTTCAAGGATCAATACCAAAAATAATGGTTAACTAAGGTAAGGTTTTTAGCTATCGATTGGCAAAGTCTTCTTTTTTTGAAATGTGTATTTCAAATCCGTTGAACTAAGCCGCCTTTCCAATGAAGAATGGAGGTTTTAATAGCTTTTTTAATGAAGTGCAAAATTCTGATTACCTTTGCAATTATGATCACCATTCGAGATGAATTAAGCCTTAATTATTTAAAGTTTCTTCCTGGGAGAGAGTATTAGATTAAAAGAGATCAATAAAAAAAATAAAATAGAAACATATTATTTTTTTTTGGGTTTAGTCCGTAGAACTTCATTTATTTATTTATTTTTAAATTTAATGTAAATCAAATATAATAGTATTATTATTAAGTTCTGGAAGTATTTTTAGTTTTTATAATTGTGACAGCTATTTCGGCGTTCAAGACTATTTTCAAACTGCGGTTATTCCACATTATGACGACTTGTTTATATGATTTTATGTACAAGCAATAGCCCCTAGAAATTTTCCAAATTTTTCCAATCTCTTGTTACCTATTATTACCATCTCTCTTTCAGAAAGCCTTAATCATTGTTCTTTTTTTACTTAACCGATACTTTATTTTATTTTCTACACATGTTATTGCACCCCATTATGGATGGTTAATAAAAACAAATAAAACAATAACAACTTTTATAAATATTCATAACCAAATTTGGGATGGATCAAACATTCTCGGAATCCCGGCCCTCACCTGATTTCATGTAATAATTAATAACACAGGGCTTTAGAAGTAATTTACTTCTCCTAAATGGGTCCACCGATGGTGTGGTAGATGAAGGAGAATAAATATAAAAAAAAGTCAACATAGTTCATGTGAGGAATCTTACCAACGTAAAAGTATTTGACCGCAGGAAATATCGTTGTCCTAAATAAAATAAATATTTTACCGCTTCGTACGTAAATAAGCCTACGTCCTGTTATTATAGGGTTTATTCGGAAACTGACCGGAAAAGTATATGTTGTTACCCACGCGGTGGTTTGCAAAAATATCACGAATATATTATAAAAATTAATACGGAAGTAATATTGTACCATCACCACCATCAGGTCTTTAATTTTTATTCACTCTGGTAAATCTTTTCCTTGGGACGCTAGGAGTGAAGTTTATTTGAACCATCCTATACTCGACAATCTTGAAAAAAAAGTGTCATCACCTCAATCTACTTAATGAGGTTTTCGCTGAAAAATAAATTGCCTATCATACCACATAAAAAAAAAATTCTAAAGGATTTGGTGTTCTCGTCACAAAAAAGAGCAGTTTGGAAAAGCGTTAATTTATTGCCGATAAATTGAGGGATTATGGTAATAGGCATTGGCTGATCATGAATAATTCTCTGGACTTCCTTTCTTTTAAGAAAGGTTAATATTATATCATCCTATTTAAGAGGAACAGCTGTACGGCCTGTTTCATACAAACCTTAATTTTGAATTTGAGGCCAAAATACTCATCTAAACCTATTGATCTTTTTTCCTTAAAAAAAATAGTAAATATGTGGTACGGATTAGAAGTAATTTATTTATTTTTGTTTTTAAAAAAAACTTTAGTTTTAGGTGAGTATTTTGGCTTCAAATCCAAAGTTAAGTTTTGTATGAAACAGACCGCACAGACGTTCCTCTTAAAGGACACCGATAGAATTTTAAGCGTGTTTTCTGAGACTTAGCTTCGTATGTATTTGTTCGTAACTACGCATATAATTTAGATCTGTTCTCTCTTGCGTAATCCTTTCTCAATACGTGTCTTCATTCTAAACCTTTGTCGATCAGTATATGCTTATTGAGTAGGGTTTTCAGTATTTTTTCTGTAGAGTTTAACCTGACTACAAATTTTTTCATCGTATTATCAGTACCGTGCTTTAGCAGGTGGCTGGCTTAGCAAACAAAAAGCTCGAAATCGAGTACACGCAATAGAGAAAAAAATTCCACTCATAATTTAGAGACAAGATTTTGCATTTTGATGAGGTTCGTATATTTAGCCGATTTTTTTAGGAAAATCATCGTTCCTATGTACATAGAACGTTCGTATAGTACATTGAACCAATTAAATCAATTACGAACTACATTCGTATAGTTCATAGAACCAATTAAATCAAATACGAACTACGTTCGTATAGTACATTGAACCAATTAAATCAATTATTTATAATCAAACCGTTAGAAGAGATCAAATGTTTTTCACTCCTAGTACATACATAGGCATGAAATTTTAGGAAAGCTCTTCTATTGGCCCAAGGTACAGTATGGTCCCATACCTTGGGTCATATCGTTGTTGTTCTGACTAAACCTAGTATCTACTAAATCATGTTTTCCTAGGAGATGAAAGAAAGTGTCTATTTTCATATTTTTAATTATTATAAAGCAGTGCTTTTTTATGATATGAAGAAATAAATTTGTTTTAAACCACTTCAACTTAATATAACGATCGACCGGTTTTATATGTACCCTTATCTAATTAAACACATTCTTGGTTTTACTTCTTCTTCCCTTCTTGCAATATCAGAGATTACCTCACTGCCTCAGGATTTGTGAAAATCCAAATGACGAGTTAATTAGGTCCTAGGAATATTGATATTCTGCGGCAGCACGTCTTATTGGCCAATTATCGCATAGAGCGTGATTTACAGTATCATCAGTATGGTAGCAGAATCCAAAGTGATCCTTTTAAAATTGTTTTTACTCCTTGTAATTTAAAAATATATATATTGTACGAATACCGCACAAGAGTGCCAACTACTCCCAACCGTCTAGAGCCAGTGAGACTATGGCATCCCCAAGTGGGGAATGTTGTGAGGCTGAAGGTATTGGAGAGGGGAAGGAGAAGGGGAAGACGAAGGTGAGAAAATATCTGGCTAATCAGATCTGGTCACCAAATACGGATAAAATCTATTTCAAGCACCGATTCAATTCTGAATGGTGGTCTTTCACCAGGGCGATACTAAGAGCATCTTCTAATCTAGAACGTACGCAAATATACTGTACATTATTTTTGAATTCATTAATTGTGAAACAACACAAATTAATTTAATAATATTTACTTGCGCAACACCGGGACTTGAACCCGCGATCTTCGGATTCGTAGTCGAGAGCCTTACCCCTCGACCATGGAGGCCGTCAAATATCTTCAAATCACAAAATAAAAACAAATTTATCAAAATATTAGTAATAACCTACCTACCTTTGAAAAAATGAGGCAAGTAAAATAAGCAACGATCACAGAAATTTATTCCGTCACGATATTACAGACAAATAATTTTAAAGAGACTTTGAATGTATATGCGCCAAACGAGAGTAGTTCAAATTGGTTTAAAAGCCGCCCGCAGACCCTGCAGCAGTCTCACGATATATACAGGCCACAAAAGTTATTTAGGAACTTAATGTAGATAAACATTTCATTAGGTAGATGTATGCAGTGGCGTGCAGTTCATACGGGCTGAAATGCTGTACCTACTCACAGAAAAACGAACCATATAAAGGAAGTTCAACAAATTTCTAAAGTCAAACCGAAAATGATTTTGTTATCATAGAATCAATATGGAAAATTAGCGTAAGATATATATTATAAGTTATCGTTGAGATCGGTTGTTTTTTGGTTTGATATATTTATTTAACACTCTGTTTTAAACCACTAATTTATTTTTAATGCATCGCCCAGAAATAAATACCTGGGACCGAAAATATATAATGAAATCCCTCAAGAAAAAAAACATTAAGACTAAAAAACGTCGTACATCGGAACAATAATAACCCAATGGTTAATTTGCTTGGGTTGAAGGGATTCTGAAAAATTATCAAATAATCTCACTTAATTGTACTCGTACCTATTATTATTCATAAAATACTTACCTAATATTATTAATAAAATACAGGTAGATTGAAAATAAACAGTAACTAGGAAATTGCTCCATAGGATTAACAATTATTATAATTTTTTTCTAAAAAGAAACACTTTTTTTTAAGATATGCTGATGAGGACATAGAAAATAAAGCAAATGTAAAATTTTACTTCAATCGGACTGATGATGCCTCAGAAAACGAACCTAAATAAAAAATCGAAGAACACCCAAAAACGTGACTAACCTTTCCAGTTGTCAAAAACAAACCACAGATCAAAATCGCTGATAATGCTAACATATGATAAACATGTGTACCAACATAACAAAAAAAATCGATAATCGAATGTACACAGCCCGCGAAAATTCAAAATTCACCTTTTCTTTTGAACACACCTCGTATTACACCACGCCTAACTGGACCATTTAGTTTCTTAGAACAGGCAATCTTAATCGACTTGACAAGACATACCTAATAGCACTTGTGGAAAATTTAATTATTTTCGGTTGTTTAAATTTTATTAGTCATCATATAATATTATGTACTTTATACTTATGTTATTATGTGCTACTTTTTATTTATTTTTCTACTTTTAATTTTTTGGTACATAAATTCACACCCCCAAGGTACATATCTTATAAATATATATGTATATATGTTTTTTATATATACATAATATGATATATATATATATATATATTTTAACATTAAATTATAAATACATCTGAACACATGTACATAAATCTACATGTAATGTATATAATGCAAAAAATCTCACATAGACAAAGCCAGTGCGTGGGTTTACCTGGTATCAGTTAGTTGCAGTATATTGGTATATTTTTATTAATACATGGATGTTGAAGGTAAGTTAAATAAGAAAAAGAAAATGAAAAAAAAAGAAAATAAAATGCGGAAATTATACAATTATCACAGTAAAAGGTTGATATCTTTTAATCCAGTTTTTTATAACATTTTTGTATGTGTGTAAAGATGATGTGTTTGGACACTTACATTCTGAAGATAGTAAATTATAAATTTTAGAAGCAGTAAAAAAAGCATCTATCTTCGCAAGCCTGGTTTTACACAAAGGTAGTTCAAGTGCGTTATTTATTCTGTTTTCGTTTTTTGGGAATAGTTTTTTTTTTACATAATGTAATAAGATAATAAGAGTATTTTTCATCTGATAAGGAGCTTGCACGGTCATTTATTCAGTTGGCCAAAACAACTAGCGGAATACCATAATAAAATGGCAATTTTCAAATATTCAATGCAAATTCATATACGAACTACACACATCCTACTTTGGTTATAGAGAAACTGACGCCACTGGGTGTATTGATGTATGTATGGTTTTTTCAATTTTTTTTGACAATGGTATACGGGATAATGGGTTTTTGTAGTCTCTTGTTTATTGCTGGACGATAATGCTCTGGGCGAATCGACGCGACATATGGCTAAGTGAGGCACAAGGCCCATTACGTCATATGAATATTTTCAGAGCTTTTGAAATTCGATTTAACCAAAAAAAGGCTACGTGATACTACTTGTAATTTATGAAATACTAGCTGATGTATACCCGGCCTTGCTCAAGATTTTATTTTTATTTTTACAACTGATGCTTTGTGACAACTATTAATATCCCTAAACAAAGAAACATTCATTTGAAATTTTTATTTCATTCCAAACATTTATTTTTTCAAAACATATCTAAGTAATAAAGTTCTAACGTATTTGTGTTTTCCATTTTGAAAATATTCTACCCAAACATACCTTGTTTTGAACATGTAGCTAACCAAAGTGGTATATCTATGGGTGAACCTCAATATAACATGGCGGGTTCAATGTTTTTCATACTAATTTTAAAACGTCATAGCAACATTTCTACATATTTGATTTCATTCAAACTACTCTTTAAACCTTCCCGATACTAATAAGAACAAACTGTTTTGTTTTCAGAAACCGATAGAGTAATTTTTGTGACAAAATTGAAGACAGACAGTCAAACATTCATTATCATGTTAATTAGTTATACGTTGTTCTGGAGTGGTTAATAAGTTTAAAATATGATAAAATAATTTACGAAATACGAGTATGTCTAAGCGAGAACCCATGATTTCATAAAACAATGCGCTATGCCCTTAATTTCTAAGTCATTACGACAAAAAAATCATAAGCTATGATACTATAAAGATTTGAAAAATGATTTTTATCTTTTAAAAAATTAAGATCATTTGTTCCAAAAATTTTAAATGCATATCACAGGCCACACCGGGTAATCACCAAGCTTGTAAATAATGCATTAGATGTTTTTAGATGAAAGATAGAATGAAATTAAAGCAGAGAGTTCATATAGTTAAGATAGATGATACATAAGCATTTTGCTTTTATGGGAGCGGTTATTGATGGAAAACAGAGTGAAATGCGTCACGGAGTACGATGCAAGTTTGCTTCAGGTCATTAGAGGTCATTAGAGGTTATTGGTTGATGAATCAACGCATAATATACAATCCGATATTTTTATTAGTCTGGCAATGCTTACTTCATTTTGTTCATGTGTTTGATGCTGTGCGTCACTTTTTAAACGTTATTTTATAATAAAATAATAATAATAACTTTTTTCTTTGTGGAGTCATATTTATTAAATGAATCACAATAACTTTGTTTAAGTCACTGTATTTTATATGTAAATATCTACATGTTTCAGAAACAAAGCTCCCCAATCAAGATAAACAAAATACCTACATATTAAATACAGTAGTTTAAACAAAGTTATTCTTGTTAATTTAAGAATAACTTTGTTTACACAACTTTTTTAATACATAAATATCAACATGTTTCAATAGTATATTCAAAATAATGACAAGTATAAAATAAAAATCACAAAAAAGATAATAATCATGTAAGAATACATTAAGTACAAGCATAAATAAAAATTTACGATATGTGATGAAAGTAGGTTAGTAATTAATTAAAAAAGTTAAAAATTATTTAAAAATGTGATAAATAATAAAATTAAAAATGAAATTATTAATATAAATAAAATTAATTAAATGAAAAGGTATAAAAAATAAAATAATAATGCTTATTATTATTAAAATTTATATTAAGAATATTAAAAATAATAATAATAATACTAAGATGACTTGCATAGCGCCGTTTTTGTGAAAAATCACCTCAAGCGCGCAAGAGTTATTAATGTGAAAATAAATGTAAGAGGTAGTTATATAAAAAATACAGGTATTATATTTAATTGACCATTAAAAGGTTTTCTAATTTCAAAAATTTAAAAAAATTTGTTTGTTTTAAATTAGTATTTTAATTATTTAAAATTTAGTTTCTTTTTAAATCCAAATGTATAGCAAATAAATGTACAGCATTTTTCTTGAACCACTGATATCATGATTATCGACCAGTTTTACATCCGATGATCCGATGATAAATTAACCCCCAAAACTACATAACGGACACCTCCCATTTTTTTATTCTCTGTCACCATTATGGTAAGTCAGTTTTGTATGTGTCAACAGTTGAAATTTTATTTTAGTATACCTAAGTATCCTAAGGAAGGAACCATCATCGTTTCCGAAACATGTTGGTTATATTAATTATTAAACAGCGATTAAAATAACGTGTCCTATGAGAACTTGTATAAAAATGGTGCCACAAATTAATTGTGTAATTATTGAAGATTTTTTTTTATAAATTGATTTTCGCCGATATGGCGCTTCTCTTTTACATTATCTATTCAAGGTAACTCAGTTAATTATTTTAATACTTCAATTTGACAAAACCTTGTTTTTGTCAAAATGAAATCTGAATTTTAATAAACCCTGGACAATAGGCGGATGGGTAGAATCACTTTTCAGGATTTAAAAAAAAGATATATACTGATTAAGCTTAAATGAATTAAACTATAAATGATTTCGAATGACAGGAAACTAATTAATGGCACTAGTAAGTCTTTTATAAATTAAGGGGTTAATCCTTCCAAAGACGTCTACAGAATCAAAAGGTTGCATGTTAAGTAAAATAATAGCCTGGTCTTAGGATAAATTGGTTTCGTTATATTCGTGTTTAGCGTTTAATGGAGTGGTTTATTGCTCAACGTTTTGAAAAAATTCTTGTAAGGAGTCTATACTCGTGAAAAGTAAGTTAAAAAGTAGCTCCCAAACTCAAAAGTTTGAAACCCCTCGGTGTTTCCTTCGGCATGCCAATATGCAAAACAAAACTTGCGTTGCCATGAGGGGTTATGAAGTTACCCCACGCATTTTTTCATGATAATGCCATTTAAAAAAATAAAATTTATTGTTTACTTAGATTGTAAATTCCTCATATGACTAAAACATATATAATGTGTTTTCGTTAAAAATTATAATAATACAGTGATTTTATTTTAAAAAAAAAACTCGGCGGCTTCAGACCTCCCGATTTAATGCTCGTAAGAACATTTGCTACCTGTTGGCGGTCCGGCGGCTGATTACCTTACCCCCTCATGCAGCTTTGATAATAAAACGAACGAGTGAGATGGCGCGTATCACCCACCACTGCGCGAATAGAATGGTGGAAACGTATTGTGGGTTTTTTTGTGATACTTACACAATAATAAAACTTTTTTTCTCTTTTAATTTAGTACTTTGTTTACGTTTTTTAATGGTAAATTGTGTGTTAATAGGTTTTGTAGGATTCCAAAAAATATCAAAACTACTACTATTTACAATAAAACATGGATTTACAAAACATATATTAATAGCAATTTTATAGATTTCGATTACCCATCTTAACAACAGGAAGGTTAAAGGGTGTTTAGAACTGCTAAATCAATAGAGAGCTTAGAGCTTCCATCAGAAGTGAATGATAACATATTTTGAGTTGGCAAATGCATTTTGAAAGTTAATAAGTTTCCTACTAATAACATCAACCCGTTTTGGTAATTGGTCTTCAAATAAAAACGAAAAATTTTGCAATATTTTGCTCAGATCAAACTCCTATTTTTGCGTAAGGTCGCTTCTAATACGTTATAAACCACTTTTCCATAATAATAAACTAATTAATTAACCCCTGGTATTTGTCACGAAGGTCGCAATTATTAGCCAAATGGTTTTATCGGATTTCGTAAATTATTAAGGTCCCTAGTAAAATATGCTTTTGGATACCCAGTGAATTAATTATTGTCTTATTATTCTAATTTCCGTTATATGAATTTATACTTCAACGTTAAGGGTTGGTTATTTATGATAGGTCAAAAAATTAAATGCTTTTATGACTGGAAAATATTTATAATGATAATGTATTAGGGTAATTTCCATAACCCTTAAGAAAAATTACCCTATCTATTTAAAACTACCTTGGATCTTTCATCATTATTTAACATTATTCATATATCGTAATTATGCAGGGTTTTTGTTCCGGAAAAAAATGATCCATTGTAAGTTTCCGAAAATTACGTAAACGATAACCTTTACTTTATTCAAGTTGAACCCTTTTTACTGACCGTCGATTTCTTCCAAACAATAGTATGAGCGATGAAATGGCAAAGAGCGTTAAAGATCTGTCTTCGTTACTTGATTTATTTGCATATAAGAGTAAATTTTTAATATATTTTTTAATAGTTTTTACTCCGTTGATCATCTAATTTAGTCATTCGGGACTAGTTTTTGGGTAATCGACAGCATCGCGATGTTATAAAAATTTGAAACAAAATATTGAAATGTTTCTGGGTGATTACCGCACAAGACTCCCAGCTGCTCCCAACCGTCTAGAGCGAGTGAGACTAATAAAAAACGCGTCATTATGTAAATTATGAATATAATTTAAAGAAATAAAAATACAAAGACAAAGTCTTGAATTTGAGATATGATATCGATGAAGATGACATTAATTGAACTGGTCTCATTAGCTAAGTTGGTAAAGCGGTTGTCCCTGAAAGACGAAGGTCCTGGGTTCGAGTCCCAAATGCGACTGATATATTTTTATTTTCTGTTATTTTTACGGTTTCATATTTCATTTAGGTTATGTTCATATTATGTTCTTCAATGATTGAGTAAAAAACAGTTTTTTATCACCGTTAAGGTTTCCTTATAATACTTAATTACAAAAATTAAATAACAACTGTTATTTTTAATTTTATTGTTTATTTTATTGAATCATTAAAAAAAACGATTTGTTCCAAAAAGTTCTTCTAGTTAATTATTATTATTTATTTATTTGTAAGAAACAAACAGCTTTTAATACAGATTTATATAAAAGGAAGTTTTACAAAGCCAAGAAAGTTTCTTATGCTAAAAGTGGTTAATTAAAATTGTTTTATTAGAAAAAAGCAAAATATGAAGGAAGGGGGGAGAAGAAGAGGAATATAGGATCGGGTCAGGGATGCTCTCATTTATTATGTGTGACAGCTTTTTTTCCTTCCGAAGCCAATATCAAACAGTGTTGAAATCACTTACAGATGATCTATTTATATTATTTCTATTTAATTAAACTCATGAAATTCCCCCACATTGACCTTGCAAAGCCCCTATATTCCAAATTATTGAATTTGCCAATGATTATCACCTTAATGACATATAATCAAATTTATATAATATCACATTATTACCCTTAAGTTGGAAAACTTTACGGTGTAATAACCAATAAAATAACCGTCGATTTACTTTAAGATTAATGGGAGCATGGTAATAAAAATTAAGATTTTTTTATTTTTTTTTACATGTATACCGCACAAGAGTCCCAACTGCTCCCAACCGTCTGGAGCCAGTGAGACTATGGCATTCCCAATTGGGAAATGTTGTGAGGCTGGAGATATTCGGGAGGGGAAGGAGAAGGGGAAGAGGGAGGTGGGAAATACCTGGCTATTCAGATCTGGTCACCAAACACGGCTAAAAGCCATTTCAAGCAACGTTTCAATTCTGAATGGTGGTCTTTCACCAGGGCGATACTGAGAGTATCTTCCACTCTGGAACGTGCGCAAATATACAATATATCATTTTTTAATTAATTAATTGTGAAGCCGTCCATGCGTTACAATCTTTTGCAAGACACTGATCTCCATCGCAGAGTGATAAGTTCCTTGAGTCCATAAAATTTCGGGAGTTCATAAACCGGTGTTGACAGATAAATATGCAATTAAAAGTGTTCAAATTCATAAAATAATATAATTGTAGTGTGTGTTTTGAATATTTAGTACTTTACTTCCAATATTTATATTTTTCGGAGAGTAATTTAGGGAAGGTTCCTTTCAAGAAAGAATAGTGACTTTTTTATCATATCTCAATTTATTTCCACCATTGTTAGCAATATATTTACACTGACTATATATTTCCCGAAATACTCGCCCGACGGACACAGAATCTAAGTTATTGTTGCTGGCTAAGTTTTGTAATAAAATGAGAATGAATAATAATTAACAATGCTTTTTATAACTTTAGATTCTGCTTGCGTCTTGCGGAGGGGGAGTCAATATATTGGTAATCGATACTAGGGCTGACATCTGTATTTTTTTATCTATAAGCTTTTTGTTGCTTTAATACAAACAAATCCTAGTTTATGGAAACTTCTATATTATGTTTGCACCATGATCCAAAGTGGTAGATAATCTCATTATCATCCGGTGAAATACAACCTTTCAGAATCTAAACATTTCTTTAAATTTGGGTTCCATGACAATTCAACAAACATATGAATCGGCACAATATTTAAAAGTGATATACAGTATGAAGAAAAGAACTAGCCCGAAATCCTATACTAACCTATTTTATTTATTTATTTTATTTACTATTTTATACGCCCGTGGGGTGTTTACATTATGTTAAGTGGTTGCATTTTTAAAATAAGTATTAGTAATAAAAACTGGTTGCAAACAAATATTTACATACATACTCATACAAGTGTGGGAGCTAAGTGAACAGACCAGAAGAGCCAGACTTCCCAACCTTTATTTCTCCATCTCATTCTACTTCCTACTTTCTACAACTTTTCGCCAAATTGGAGATGCCATAGCCCCACCGGTTCAAGGTAGTTGGAAGTCTTGAATGCTATGGACATAAAAAGTCAACTCCTGACACGGTCAATTTTGAATTAAAAGATATCATATTAAAATGGAATAAACCATGAAATGACATTTTCAAAAATAGAAATAATGATTACAATCAGTGAACTCAATTATTTTCTTCATTTTATCTTTCTCGTTTCCCCTCTGGCTAAGCTATTAAATATATATACCCGAATAAATTTTTGCTTAGATAGATAATTCCAATTAATATTCTTTTTACAAAAATATAGCTCCTTCTGTATAGGCTTAACATAGGGACATAATAAACAGAAAATAAATCTCGTCTTATCATTAGGTACATACCATCATAAAAACACTATATCTTCTTTAAAAGAAAGGCAGTCATTCCCGAGTTACGAATAATCTGACAATACTTAAATTACTTATCATTAATTCATATTTTAAATATTCCAATTTTAGAAAACAGACGACGAATAAACGAAAAATAAACCTTTTTATTAAAATTATTTAACAGTAAATTCGATTGTTCTGAATTCCTAAATTTAATTAGTCTGCATATAACTAAACGAACTACTGCAAAAACATTAACATTTTACATATTATATACAGTTACAACTATAGTTTGTATTCCCCAATATAACGCTTACAAAGTCTTGGTATTGAGTACTTAAATGTAAGGATGCATTTGACAATAATCGGCAAAATTTAACTTTATAAATTAGCCGAGTTTATAAATTATTGTCAACTACAAATGAATACATTTTTATTCATTTGTTTTTAATATTAAAGTGGACATTGTATTGTTTGTATTGTCTGTTTCTTAATATTCTTGAGTATTTTTAACTTTGGTGCAGTTTATTTTTAATTAGGTGCGTACAACTTTTGTGCTTGTTTTTTTTTTAGTAAATACATTTATTTCTGAAAAATTAAAGAAAATACATATGTGAAGGCCCTCTGGCGGCTGAAATATTAAAAAAAACTACAATAAAAAAACTTAATTTAAAAAAAAAAAAAAATACTAATATTTAAATTTCTCGTACTTCCATCACTGCCAGCGGGAAATATTTGTGCAATGATGGGGGACATTACAGTAGAGGATTTAAACCGGGTGGGAACCCGACGAATTTCTCCACTCGGTTACTAACCGGCCAGTAAAATTGTAGGTAGTTATGTATATTGTTACAGAATACAAAATAATCTTTAAGATTTATTAACTTCAGAATGGGTATTGCAAGGTAATGTATCAATTGTGATTATCACTTAAATTTGTTTTAGTTATCAGAACGCAGAATAATGACTGACTTAAGAGGAACAGCTATGCGGCCTGTTTCATAGAAAATTTAATTTGAATTTGAGGCCAAAATACCTAACGTAAACATAATGATTTTTTTTCATCAAAAAGTATAGTAAATATCTATTATGGATTAGAAGCAATTTATTTATTTTCGTTTTAAATTATGAAGTAAAAGTCATTAAAGGAATTGATTTTTCGCGATTTTAGAAGTACCTTTAACTATGAATTGGGCCCTAACGGTGATTTAAAAAAGAATTTAAAATATCGAAATTAAAAAAAAAAACATGTACTGATGAGCACTCAGGAAATATTAGCGATTGACTTAGTCAGGCCGCTCGCTAACGATTCGTTAAGGAATCGACATAAACCTCATGCGTGATAACCACAGCCCACTGTGGCATACAATTCTATTGGCGCCAGTTCAAACGCGGAGGGGAAGCGGAAGCGGTGCGATGTACTTCTACTATACAGCAAGCGGTACGAAGTTTCATTAGTTTTTAGATATTATCGAGTCACTGCCGAAATTACTTAGGGAACTTTTAATTTTCTTATTTATTAAATTTTATTTAAAATTTTTATTTTATTTTAAAACATTAATTTTCCTTGAAAATCGCTTTTAAAAAATCCTTAGGAATTTATTAATTAGTTATATCAATAATATCACAAAAGCGTTGTAAATAAATGCAAAATTTCACAAAATTACTTAACAATTTTCGTCATTACTTAACTTACCCGACGATATGCGAAATACGGAATGGTAAAACAGAAATCTGCAATACTGACAGTTCAATGGCTCATAACACATATTTTGGCGGCACTCGGTTTATGTCGAGTCCTTGCCCGAACCGTTAGCGAGCGGCCTTAGATTTACACCATGGCAAAAACATTTACAAATCAGATAATATATATTCATTCGTGTAATAATATAAATATTGCATAATTTCATGTGAGACAGAGGGAGATGAGAAAAAGGCTTGCTAAAAATCCTCGCTTTTCCCCTCGAAGAAAAAACATAACTTGAGCGCATGAAGGTACTTGCTTGAGGGATCTTTCTACGTTCATTCAAGGAGGATTTGTATTTTTTTGGTATTTGCTTGTTACGACTGGAAAAATTCCAAGAATTCATTAAAATAAGAATGACATTCTACGTTCAAATAAATGAAAACTCTGCAGAAAAACAAATACAGGTAAAGCAATCTTTTTTTATAGAAAGAACAGATTACTATATCTTACTTTCAAATTTACCTTCAAGGTGATGAATCAATTGAGTTTAACTCGCTTTCTGTGAACTGTTTGCGAATTAAATTTCCAAATCCGTGTCGAAAAATTATTTGAAAATAATAATGTCACCGTAAATTTTGTCAACCTTTCATATGTGTCTGACATTTGATGGGAGAAATTCTATGGGTCTCTTCCCAAGTCACTTACAAAAAATGTGATTTTACGTAAAAAGATATACGAGTATGAGAATAAGTCTTTGCAACAACAATTCGAGCTGTGTTAACGTTTTAAAATCTTGAATATGTAAAGCAAAAAAAAAACACTGACACCGTTTTCGTTATAAAATAAAGCATTTCTAGGAAAAAGATACACTCAGATAGTCAAGGAAAATTGGAATATGGACAGCATTCCTGCTCTAATTTTTTTTTATCTTTTCACCGACACACAGGCAGCAACATTTGCATTAACTTTGCACAGGAGGCCTTGAGGGAAATTATTTCTCTCAAGACCTAAGTCATCTTTGGGGGTGCTGTGTGGAGGGTGTTTTCAAGTAAAAGAAGGAGAGGAAGTTCTAGGAAGGAGAAAAGTACGGAGGGTGGATAGAAATCTAAGGGGCAGTGTATCAAGAAATGACGAAAGTAATAATGCCCCCCACTCATTATGGTGCAAGGCGATGGGTCGAGAGAGTCCGGTTGGAGAGGTTAAGGGGTCTCCTTCAACCGGCCTCTCCCTATTCGGCCCACCATGCAGTTGATGGGCAGATGCATCCGCTGCCAGGATCTGGACAAACTTCACCCCATTAACCCGGGCACTCCTGCTAAGTCACCAAATATAGTGAACCACTTGGGGTGATCTGTAGCACAGGTGTTGATTATCCATTAATGTTTCCCGGGTGGCGTTACCTATACTTGCCCCAAAATTGCTTTATACTCGTATTTATATGTAAACTTTTTTTATGCACATACATATAAAAAAAATATGTATACATACATATATATATATATATATATATTTACTTTTTTTTAATTATTTTATTTCTTGCTACATAGAAATCCCATGGGATATAAAACTCGTTTAAAATTTTACATTACACAAGTGATACAAAAAGGATATACAAATTAAGTAGAAATAACGCAACACAAAACAGTAGACAAGGATATACTATACAGAAATAATACAAAATGTTGTAGTACAGTAAACAAGCTCAATATAAAAGTATAACAAAACCAAATTGGCTATTCACTATAAATTAAATTAAAATTGAATAATATACTCGTACATAGGTGTAAACAATAAAGTAGCAAGAGCGGTAGAAGAAAAGGTTGTGGTTATAATATTATATTATATACATATATTATATATTTTTAAATACGGAGAAAAAAAGGATGTATCTAGTAAAAATATTATTTATATGGATTATTGGTAAGAAAAACCAAAGAATTAGTAAGTATGGGTTATGTAAGCGTTGGAACGTATAGGAGATCAATTTAATTAATGTGGAAAAAGACTAGATATTATTTGTTACGAATAGGTACGCCAAATTACTATTGAATTGTATGATTTTTTTTTAACGAGTTTTGTATACGAATAACATTTTTTCATTCCAATCCTTTATTACTTCGTACATTGAAACGTTTGTGATTTATATGTACCATTGAAATACATGACAGGCTTCATTAATCACCATATCATTACAAAAATTAATCACATACATCTGTTACACATTTCATATTCTCCTTCTGCTTGTGTTATAATAATACATTTTTCCTTTTGTATAGAAACGTATTCCAGAATCTCTGTAAATTCCGTCGTCCCATAAAGGCGGGATGCTTAGAAAATTATGTATTAAAAGGGAATCTCGCGCTTTCGTGTCTTTTCTTGAATTTTCCTGGGCGTATAATTTTGTCTGAGTTAATTTTCTTGTTAGTTTGTTAAACTCACACAAGACTGTAGTCTGCATTACAAAACGCGTGAAGTGTGAAGGACGCGTTAAATTAATTTATTCTGATTTGATTTAAATCGGAGTAGGTACAAGTCATCAACCATTTTTGAGTTCATTTAAATTATTTTTTCTCAAATAAAAAACATTTTTTTTTAAATTAAAGAAAATAGACTTTGGTATTAACAACCGTTCATTAATATAAAAAAAAAACAAATGGACGCATCTTAAATACGCTTGTCCAATGTTACCTTCGGTGTTTGGAATCACGTTAACATCTTAGGCAAGCAAAAAATACTCAAAACTATTCAACATATTTTTAAGATTTTTTTAAAATTATAAACACAAACAAAATATTTACATTATAGCATAAAACATTATTCATTGAGCACTAGGCCGAAAACCACAGGACAAATAATAATCCATAAACTTAATATAACAACAGCTCAACACCATTATACACATTCAGCCATAAAATGTTTTAACGAACGTCCTAAAGAAATAAAAGGTAAAAAAATAATTAATTTTTTAAGAAAAAACTATAAATACGCTTTACAAGAAACTAATTTTGGGTGTATATTATAAGTTAACTTGGAAAAATGTATGAATGTTTATATACATATAATTTTATTTTTTTTGCAATTAGGGCATGGGCACCAGAAAATTATGTTCCTGGTAGTACTCTTTTGAAATTAATGATATTTATCACAAAGCATAATAGTACTCCCTCTCTAAACACGGGAATTTCTCATTTAGGGAGGTATTAATTAAAAAAAAAACTGAAAGGAATATAGAAATAAATAAAATAAAATCGTTTTTAATACATATATATATATCTATAATTATTACCATCTAAACAATGTTGTTAATTATATATAATAATATATCAAGTATATGAAATCGGCGTGTACACATCTCTAATAAACGTGTTTACAACATGTGGGGTGTACGCAATAAAGCTTTTGAATTATTTAGTTGCAAAAACACGATAGCCAAACAAACCGACATATTAGCAATATTGAAGGCAAAATATGATGTCACAAAAATAGTTCAAAGACTTTGCTTGGTTTAAGTAATTTTATTATTTAATTTCATTTTTGAAGACGTAAAAAAAATCAGCAATGGATTTTTTAAATAATCTTTTAAATGACATGGAATTTGAGAAAATGTCAATGTTGTAATCTTGACGTTCTTTATATGGAATTATAATATTCCATAGTATTCAGTTGTACATCTGTCTAGAGTTAATCGAAAGATAGATAATTCCTAAAAGTGTGATTATATACTAACTTTTAACTAAAAAAGTTTAAAACCTTTTGACTCCAAGACCCCAGAAAGGATAATTAAATTGAATATTTGTTATGGAAAGAATTTCGGTATATGAAAATCCTTGATTTAACAGAAGTGAGATAAAACTGAACATATTCGAACACTCAAACACCCCCACAACACACGTTTATGGATTTATCCGTTCAATGGTAATAAAGTTACATTCTTAGGAATGTGTCCTAAAAAAACCGTTCTACGTAAGAGGGCTTAAAAATTACGACCTACTTTTAAAATGCGGTGATGTTTAAAAAAAATGTTTTTTGACAAGACAGATATCTGCGGTAGTATCTTCAGTCGCAAGGTGAGTGCTTTTATTTATGCTAGCTATAAAGCAGGAAGACATACATCGAAAATTCTTAAAAAAATCATGTCAGTAACATTGAAGGCAAAATGTAATCAGGTTTTTCATGAGGAATAAGCCTTTCTCAGACAAGTTACGCTATACTCGAGTACTAAGAATAAAAAGAGATTCTCAAAGTATGATGCAAACATATCGAGTTTTATTTTTAAATTGTTCAGTACCTAAACATCATTCAGTGGGAAATATAGTTCAAAGGTAATAATAAATGGGTAGAAGCCTTTGAAATCATGTAAATAAGTCGTATCAGTGTGGCCTAATTACAGTTTGATATAGGCTTTGAACGCCGAAACAGCTGTCACAATAATAATAAAATTAATAATTTGCATAACTGAGTATTATAAATTTTTTTAAATATTTTTTAAATTGAATAATAACAGTTATTAATAAATCAAAAAAAAACTTTAAATAAATGAATACCAATATTATCAAAACTGATAAATTTAAATTAAGAGTTTTTTTAAAGAGATCTATGATTAAACACAATAACAATGAACTAAATAAATAACCATCATGCCGATTCGCCGAAGGGGTAGGCAGAGAGGACGAACCGCCAAACAACTCGATCTTGGCACACACTTCTTGCTTCATTCACATTCATACAACGTCTCATACATTCTCTTCTGTTATTCCGACTTCTGACATGGCCCGACTCAAGTATTTGATTCACTTGATTGTGCTATGTCTTCCTTGGACGTCCCCGGCTTCATTTTCCATTCATATTCGCGTTATATATTCTATTTACACTCCTTTCTTCGTTCATTCAAACCATCTAAGCACCCCTTTTTTAATCTTGCTCATTACGCTTACATCAGCCTTGCATTTACCTTTACGAATTTCAACATTTTTCACACGATCATACATGGTTTTGCCACACATTCGTCTCAGAGATCTCAATTCTACGGCACTCATTATACTTTCATATTTCCTCTGCCAGTTATATGCCTCACTGCCATCAGGGTTGATATATGACATTTAATATTTCACCAAATACTCACGAAATTATTAAATCCTTGGAAATAGGTATAGTAGGAGATATACCTATCAAAGATAAAAAAAACATTACATTTCATAATGAAATGTTTCTGTACTACTTTTGTGATAATGAAAGGTGTTATTTACTTTTAAAAGCAGGCCTTTTATTATATCAACCCGAATAAAGCTTCCCTGTTATATTTGGCTACTGGAAGATTGACAAAACCAATTGCAGGCGTCGGCGTCGCAACGACACCGCTCCAAATAAGATATCGTACTGACGCGTGCTCAACTGCTCGACTGTTCACACGTCTGTAGTTCGGTACATCCGATCACGTTGACGCCAGTTGGGTGAAATTGCTTCAGTCGGTGTAATCAGTTGATCAAACTGAAGTAAATGCTCGTACGCTGTCACGGTTTACATGTGTCTGCGTCAAAATTTCTTCTCGCTCGGTTTGGACCGCTTTGATTATTTTGATTAATTACTGTTTGGTTAAATTTTGAAAGAACATAAAAAAATATTTATTATAATCACTTGCGTAAGAAACGCAAAATGATAAAAATGATTTATTGACGAGACCGGGATTTAATTAAGGACCTTCTGCTATCAGGGAGGCTGGTAACACCACTTACCTACCTAGTCGACCCGCCGTGTTTCTTATTGTGTTTTCAAAACTGTTAAATCTTATTCTTGTAGTACCTACTGGAGTCGGCTAGAAGCTAGAGGTATTCAACTTTAGCGTTTAATATTTTAAAAATAAAAATAAATATTAATACATCACAATATTATTGCATACTTGTTAACACAAATTAGGCTCTACTGATAGTAAACACTTTATAAAAGTGATGTTTAATTATAACTTAATTATCATTAAAAGTACGGAAGAAAAACAAACCAAAAACTTAAAATACGCTAACCGAACTATAGCTTTTTTATATTTATTATTTTAGAATTTATTCGATTGGGTTATATTAGATTGTCGGAATAGTTTTATTTTTTCCTATTTTTAATTACTTTTAAAAAGTGTACCGATTCATATTTATGTTGAATTAGTCACCCACTGATGAAATCTGACATTTAAGGTTATCTTACCAGTTACGTTTTCTCAAAAATAAAAAGTTTTCTATTTTCGAGAAACACATTTTTAATAAAATGTTTCATTTGACAAGAGGCAAAGTTCGTAATATTTGTATGCACAAGATAACTCCTTAATTGGTTGTTTCAATAATGTTGAAGAGTTTGCGAATATTTTTTACGGTTTCGATGAAATCAACACAAATATGCATTTTCTGTTACAATTACAATAACCGTTAATTATTATACGATGAATATGTTACTCCCTGACATGGTATTATAGCTAAACTGTGCCATAAAAAGGTCCAATGATAAAATAATATTTATTACTCTCTTTCACGAAATAAAAACACGTAATCTAATATTACATATTCAGAGATAAGAAACACGCATAAAAATAATTAAGAAAACACACAGCGAATTGAGAATCCCTAAATTACTAGCTCCATATCATTTCATGCATAATATGTAGGTTGAAGATTTACTACATCCTTTAATAACTCGCAGCTTTTCCCTGAAATAAATTCACGTTTACTTCGGGCGGAAATGAAAATCACACGAGCTTTGAGTGGTAAGCCAACGTAAATTCCCTAGATTACGAAATTCAATTGTATTTATAAATATGGAAATGATACATAACATGCGCTTTGAGTAGTTTATAGCTGAAGAATTTCTAAACGATTGGAACGTTGAAACAAGTTGATCTTACGCCGGGATGTTAGGTACTGATAGTATGTTCCTCTTTATTATTTTTATGCATTGAATACAAAAGATTATGAAATACGTTTAAATCGAATAACTAAATGATATTCGTTTCATTGTAATATTTCCATTGAAATAGAAAATCTATTGACTATTGAAAACTGATCGTTTCCCCGACTTCATTTAAGTCTACTCGGCTCTTATGTAAAACGAGCAACTGGCATATATCTCATATTTTTTTACAACATAGATACTATCATAAGGTCACAACAAGTGCGCAATATTAAAATGTGTCCTTCTCTAATCAGCCGGCAAATGACGGAACACAATTTGGAACAAGGAGTTTTTCTTGTAAAGTTCCTTTGTTATATAATAGGCATAGTGGCAGCATTAAAACTAGATACGCAAAATCTATTGACTATTGAAAACTGATCGTTTCCCCGACTTCATTTAAGTCTACTCGGCTCTTATGTGAAACGAGCAACTGGCATATATCTCATATTTTTTTACAACATAGATACTATCATAAGGTCACAACAAGTGCGCAATATTAAAATGTGTCCTTCTCTAATCAGCCGGCAAATGACGGAACACAATTTGGAACAAGGAGTTTTTCTTGTAAAGTTCCTTTGTTATATAATAGGCATAGTGGCAGCATTAAAACTAGATACGCAAAATTTATTTAAAAAAATTGTCAAACGTCTATGTTAGCTGAGAGTGGTGATTTCGCTTTATCCATTTTATCCCTTATCTTGTAATCAGTGTTGAAACCTTATGTAAGCTCAACATTATTGTTTACTTATTATTACCTACTTATTACTATTTATTTATTAGTATTTACTTATTATTATAATATTTTACCTACCTATTATTATTTATTAATATTTGCTTGTAACTTTGTATTATTCACCTTTTTTTATTAATATGTACTTATTATTATTTATCTATTATTATTTACTTATTATTATTTACTTATTATTATTTTCTCACTACTTCTTCTTGACAAAAATATGGTAACCTTACGATTGTGGATAGTTGGAGCACAGATACATTATGATAGTTATTTGGGTTACAATAAAATTATTATTGTTGTAATCTATAAATGTACAGACCAACTTATAGGTTTACTGCAGATTTTATAGTTGTTTATAGTTTGAATAACTTTGGTGTTATTATAAAATATATATATATCGTTTCACTAAAATTGTAAAGCCGCTCATCTTAAAACAGGACTGTCCTAGCAAGATGAGTGGCTAATGTTTTTGTTTTTGTTTTTTAAATTTAAGAATAAATGAATATCATTCATGAAACCTCGTAGAGGCCCGCACAACTCTCTTCCTACAGCCCCTTTCTTGACTCGTCTCACAACGCTGACTGGAGGGATGGCAATTTAGTTTTCCTGTCTTTACACAACAGATACAGGAGCATTCTTGTGGGGTGTTAAAAAAGTGATGAAGAAGTTAACATGCTAGAACGGTGTATTCTCGACTACCTACCATTTTTTTTGTGAAATACAGTCTATCCAATAACATTTCACTAACACATCAAATCATCATATATTACGTGAATCATATCACTGTCCGTGTTAAACAAAGTATCTATTGCCTTAAAAACGGCAATGTATTTTAAGTGAAAAATGTCTACCTCAGAGGAAAGGTAGTTTCGGAATATATGCATTATCCCAAAAAGTATGATCATTGGCTACTTGGTCCTGATTCTTTGAAAAATATAGAGCCTGTGCTGTCTATCTCTGCTGAAGTTATCAGGGACATAAAGCGTAATACGTTTCGGAACATCAGGATTGCAAATGTTCCCATTGAGAAGCGTATGTGCTACTAACACCATTGATTTTTTTTCTTCTAACATCTAAACGATCTAGTTCTAGTATCCTAGCGAGAAAATCCGAGGGGTGCAAGAGGGATTAGTACCCAAATTCTCACATATAAAGGTATAACATAACCTTTTTTTGAACCATTCATTTGAGTAACAGGCATCTTCAGAGACCCATATTACGAAGCCACTCTCGAGAATACTGCAAATCAGAGAGAAATCCAGCATTTTTTCTTCTGCCGTATTTGAGAAAGTTTTTGCATTACAGATAACAAATAAGGCCAGAGTTGCACACCGAATCTATATGCGAACGAAGTATCAGACGTGTCAAAGGTGACAAGTTATTTTACGATTTGCTCCTGTAAAGCACATAATTGTACACTTTTCGGTATTAGAATAAAGTTTATTTGTATAACTTCATTATACTATACGATTTGTAAATGAACGGAGTCCTCGTTCGGCGTTATACTAATAGATAGTTTGATATCGCTGCAAAAACAAAAATTTCACAATTTTTATAAATAGAACTATGACATTTATAAAAATAGGAAATAATATTGGTCCTAAATTAGACCCTTGGGGAACTCCAGAATTTGTGAGGTAATATTTTTATGTAAACTGCCCATGAACTACGCATTGTTTTGTGTGAGACAAATAATTATGGACAAGTAGTCGAAGTGAGAAGCTGAAGTTTTCAAGTTTATCTAGGAATATGAGGTCATCTATATTGTCAAAGCTTTTTCAAAACCATTATATGAAACGTTTACTTGTTCAATGTTGTCCAAATATTTGATATATACTCCGTGAATACTATTAAGATGGTCAATATACATGAATTTCAAGAATATTTTTTCATCTCGCAACGCCATTAGTATCATTAATTGATATTGTGTTTAATTCTTAGAAATCCAAAAATTTAAGCAAATGCAATTTAAGAATGTTATTATTAAGTTCTGAAAGTATTTTATTTTGTAATTATTATGTCAGCTGTTTCGCCGTCATTTTAAAACTGTGGTCAGATTGATACGGCGTACTCGTATCTATATAGTTGTATTTACCCAAAACATTTCTTCAGTTTTTTTTTTATTATATTTGAAATGATTTAATAAAATTTATAAAACTAAATTCGTAAAGCAATTTTAGATTTCTTTTTTCTGTGAGGTACCTATAGTTGAAATCTCTTTTCCCTGATTTAAATGATGGCAGGTTTTTGTTAATTGTTTTGTAATAACTTGAAAGCTGTTAAAGGCCATACATCAGGGTTGGTATCAGCACTCCATTGTGAACTGCTAGATTCGCTTCTTTGGACAACGTTTGGTTTGCGCCAACCGCATTCAGTCCTCCTTTAATGGAGTTTCCTGCATTCACCCTTCTTTCAATATCCCTATCAGTCTTTCCATCTCTCGTAAACATACTTCCCAAATACACAAACTCATCGACCTGCTCCAAGTATTCATCATTCACAACTATATTGCAAACTGTTTTCGTACTCTCTCTTTCAAACACCATGACTTTCGACTTACATTAATAATTTGCTCACTCTTCATACATACTTCTATTAAAGGCAATTAATTACATCATTTTTGGTACCTTAAGAATTGGTTTTAGTGAATAAAATCATAAAATATCTGGCTAAATACGTCATCTCAATATGGCCTAACCATAATTTGAAAACGGATTTAGGCGGCGAAAAAACTGTCATAACAATAACAAATTAAAATTCTTAGAGAACTCATTGATAATATTATTAAATTAAATTTACTTTAAATAAAAATAAAAATAAAACATTTACATCACCGATTATAACCCACAAAACTTAAAATATCTATTTGATTGCCAAAAATACGACGATATACCTCAATTCTAGTACCTTTTTATTCCGTTGTTTAGTAAGAATTTTGTTCATGTATTGCTTTGAATCTGGCGCAAACCAACAAATAATGATACTTAATCAGTTAACAGCACCTTTTCTGAAAACTTTCTTATTACGTTATTTTCTTCAATTACTTCATCGTAATAATTTAATTACTGCTAAAGTACGTTAAACAAGTAACAATTAAAAATAATATTTTACAGCTACAAAATATATTACATTCTTACGGTAATTGCGAAATGTACCTACAAAAGATAATTTTTGTTTCATGGACGCACATTTATAGTTCATAACTTCCAATAAAAAAGTCATAAAAAATAACCGTGCAGACATTTCGGCTCTTCAAGTCCCGTATCTATTTCACGCCGTTCTGAGTTAAACGATTTCTGTGAGAATTATTACAGTTCGGCCTGGGATGAGTTTTCTTCCTCACACTCCTAACCTAAAAGATATGTCGCACAGGATATTTCCTCTTAGTTACGTCTCATTTTCTCCTAAGCACCTGACATAGAAGATACCTACACCTTTAACCCCCCACCTTCGATTGTAGACGATCTGATGCGAACCTATCACCAAAAAGTCATTAAAACCATCATTGAGTATAAACTGTGAATTAAATATTTAAGAATGATCATTTTATTCTTCGGCTTATTGATGTGACCAATTGAATACATAAGCGTATAAGTTCCTTTCCAAATTCATGGAAAAAATACATTTTCAATTTTTTGGAATAATTATTGAAACTTATAACCCTGGTGGTAATATATTTTTAATCATTGATGACAATATTAACAACTCCCAAAATGGAACATAAAACCGAAAAGTCACAGAACTGTAAAAGATAACGATAGCAGCTGAAACTGAGAACCTAGGACCTCATGGTCTATCCGGGTAGAGCACAAGGTCCGGGATTTCAATCATATTGATTATAAATTTGTCAATTTATAAAAGTCTTTAATTCTTTTTATGATGTTTTTATTTTGGGGGAGGCACAGCTTTTCAGTATTTATGTACTGCTCGCCACTGGTTGATAGACTTTATAGATTACTAAAGGGTAATACTTTGGGTTTTTTTCATATAAGATCCGCACAAGAGTCCCAATTGTTCCCAACCGTCTGAAGCCATTGGGACTATGGCATTCCATATTGAGGTATGTTGTGAGGTTGAAGGTTGTAAGGAGGGGAAGGAAATGGATAAGAGGATGATGGAGAAGTAGCTGGCTAGTAATATTTGTTTTAAAAAACAGTTTACTTATAAAAAAGTTAACTAGGTAATTGTTATTACGTACTGTTTCGCTTTCCGAAGGCATTACTCTTTGAAGATGCCTTCGGAAAGCGAAACAGTTGTCACACGTAATAAATAATCATTGTCTAGCAGAAATTTTGAACAAATGAAGACATTACTGCCTATGGCACATAAATAAACTCTTGAGCGGTGTATTATTAATACCTGAAATCCTGGCTAAAATACGTTCTAATAATTACACGCGAGACCGTCAATACAGGTTTCTGTTTCTTCCCAGGTTCAGAATAAACTTACCAATGGTAATATCCCAGAGACGACTTAGTCAATGCTAGCTTAAATATCTGTCTCGCAGGAAATTTGGATCTTTTTCGCATGAAGTTTTAATTAACCTATTTTTATCCCATTATTTACCTCTATCTTATGTTAACTATATTTTTGTGATTTTTTTAAACGCTCTTGCAAGGTATAGGTTACTTTCAGAACATTTTTTTCAAAATAAATAAAGAAAAATAACAAAAAATTTTGGTGTTCAGTTAAAAATATGCCACGCAGGTCGTCAATCAATTAACACCGTATATATAATTATAAAAATAAATATTGATGTGATGGTACAAATTTCGGAATAAGTTTTCTAACGTAGGTTTTTATATTCATTTTCAAGAACACAAGAAATGCGTAAATGTTTCGTAATCCAAAAGACTGACTTTCTTATTTATTTTCTTAAATTTCAAATTAGTACAGAAATTGGTTTCATCATCTGCATGAAATTTTAATTTCAATGAAATGCAATGGCAATATACGATGTCAGGTAGTAGAAAAGAAAGAAGGCAAAAGAAAGAAGGCGCGTGCTCAATAGGGGATTTTCATTGGCTCTCTCGTTGCTTGAACCGAAAGACACTATGTCATTAGGTACAATGGATTTCTTTTAAAATGACTATCCGATGTAACATAATGTAATTATTTATACCATAAAAATATGTATAATTTAAATCAATTTTTTTTCAAGAAACATAGGGCATAGGTTAAAATAACTACACAGTGTACTGGTGTAGATTATTTTTTTTATATCGTGCTGAAGCACTGAGAGGGGATATAATAAGTTATTTATACACCATTGTCATCAGAGTGGAATAACCTATGGATGAAACATCGCTTTGTCTTGTATGACCCCAACATATTATGTAAATATATGATGCATGACAAATAATAAGTACTTTAAGACGATATTTGTGAATCCTAATTTGATAACTTACGTGAACGAGCGGAAAGCTAGTAGATCGCGGATATGAAAATTGGGGTCGGAAAACAATAAAATAAAATACAAACAGTTTTTCACGAATTGCTTATTTACCTACTTTATGTGCTTTGGTAAACGTGAATGCGCATATAACATGATGTATGTAATTATGTCGAAAGCAATGGTATTTGAAAGGGGGAGAACGAATACAGTGTGCAATATAGTAGTGAATTATAAATACTTGGTCGATGAGTTTGTGTATTTAGGAAGCATATTTACGAGAGATGGAAATGCTGATACGGATATTGAAAGAAGGGTGAATACAGAAAATTTCATTAACGGAGGACTGAGCGCGGTTGTTTATACAAAAATGTCCAAAGAAGTGAAGCTAGCAGTCCATAATAGAGTGCTAATACCAGCCGCGTGCAGTCCACAAGGACTGAAAAGCTATGCGTATCTTAAGAAAAACGAACCACAAAAAGAAAAAAAAAAATATTTTGTGGGAAAAAAGGTCGGTATTTATGATGTTATTTTACTCGAATATTTTTTTTTATGCAAACATTTTATTTTATGAACAACAACGTTTTATTTGTAGTTAAAAAAAATAAAAAAAGGTAAAATAAAATAAAAGCTGCAAAATAGTAAGACTGCACTGCTAATAATTTCTGTAAAATGAAAAAAAATGTTAGGTTTTAAATTATGGACATAACTTTATCCCTCCACTAAAGGTTTTTCCTTTTTCATATATTGACAGTTTTTTAGTTTTCAATACCACCACTAGGATAAAGGCTAGTCGAAGAAAAAATAATATTCAAATTTTAGACCAAAGACAATTATTACCCAGTATTACATATGAACGTATTATTAAACCATTCCATTTTCTATCGTTTTATCAATCGATTGTGTTTTCTATTGATTCCTTACTACTATGTAATATCCCATGTGGTTTAAATTATAAATGAATTGTTTTAAAATTGAAGTATTTTGATCGATGTTTTAAAAAAATATGACAGTTCGAATGGAAACGTTGGTCAAAAAACTACACACTGCCTACCTTCTGTTATAGAGCAATGCACGCCACCGCTGATATCAACCCTGATATATGATAGTGAGATATGAAACTGGAAGAGAGGAACAGTGAAAGTTGGCTGAATGCTATAGAAATGGGATCCCTGAGGCGCACGTCTGTAAAATGTACAACCATGTGAAAAACGTCAAGATTCGCAAATAATACAAGGTTGATGTAAATGTAATGACTAAGATTAATGAAAAGGACGCTTAGATGTATTGGGCATGTTAAGTTGATGAAGGAAGAAAGGAGTGTAAGGAGAATATATGACGCGAATATAAATGGAAGAAGAATCCGGGGACGTCCAAGGAAGAAGTGGGACGATCAAGTGAATCATAAACTTGAGTTACTTTGTTAGTTAATTGTTATTGTGTTAAATCATAGATCTGTCAATTTTGTTAATATTAATATTCATTTAATTAAAGTTTTTTTATCATTTATTAATAATGTTATTATTCATTTTTTTAAATAAAAGTAATAGTTAACAATCTATTTTAAATAAATTGGCGTCTTACGAATTAAAATTGAACACAATAAATATTTTAATATTCAGTTATGCAGGTCAATCATTACGGCGGAAATGACAGGCGGAAAAAATGTCTTTGCTATTATGGAGGTCTTACCTATTTAATATGAGAACTAAACACGTTTGGTCTTTGTGGAACGCTTCGGACTACTTGCCCAACTAAACGATCAGACAAGAATCTAGTAGATGTCAAGAAAAATACAACACACGTGTGAATCGGAGAACGAAAAAAATGACTAGTCCGAAAACTTTATCTAACCTAAACTAATTAGACAATTCTTTTTTTTTATAATAAAATATAGTGTTTATTTTTATTAAAAAAAGATTAATTAATTAGGTTAGGTTAGGTTTTCGGGCTAGTCTTTTTTTTCGTACTTATAATGACTTTATATTACTTGTAAAAAGCGTACAGTTTTATAAGTGTGTTGAATTATCATAGACCGATTATTATATTTGAATACCCAGGTAATTCATAATATTCCAATTCTCCCATTCGTTATTTATAACTGCAAAGGTTGGCGATCCCATAGTTCCACTTAGGCAGTTGGTACACGGTATCACGTAAAATAAAATCGAACCCATTTTCGAGAAATCTTATTAGATCTTTGGTCAAGAACAGCAACGCATTTGCCAAGAATATTTATCGGCATTCTAGTACCAAATTTATGTCAATAACTTGCCAGCTGATTCCGAAATCAAAGTAAAAAAAATATATTGTTTCAATAAACGGTTCCAATTTCATCTTAACGATTTCGTTCGACCTTTTTTCGAACAGATGCTAAGACGAGGAAAAAAGTATTGCGGTGTTACAACTAGCAAAAAGTAGGTGGAAATTACTATTTGTTTTATGTTATTGCCACCCTAGTGTCCCAACTGTCCGGAGGCAGTGAAATTGTGGCACTCCGCACTGGCAAATTTACTGACATATTATGAAATTGATTGGAAGAGGAGAAATGAATCTGACATTGAAAAAAAAAACTAGAATACTGACTCTAACAAAACTTGGCATTAGTCGTAAACATAATGTGACTTTTCACTTTTGAATTGAAATTTTGAAACTTTTGTGCTCTTTCATCCCAAAATGTGTTGAATTATAATGATTATCTGAAATCATTTGTTATTCAAATTCATATCTATTTCTTATCTATTTTTGTGGTTTTTTGTTGAACCGATAACTAACTATTAGTACTTTGCTCCTACTTTCGTTATTATTTTGTTAATTTATTTAAATTTTTAATTTATATGAGTTGGCATCGCGTTTGGGTCTCACCCAGGCGTCGTGAGTTCAATTCCTCGGCTGGCTAAGTCCTCCATTATGACACAAGTAATATCTTCCACTTACTGTGATGGTAGTAGGAGATTTTCAAATATTGTCAGGTTATTCATAACCAGGGAATATTTTTCTTTCTTTAAAAAAAAAAACATGAAAAAATCTTTGTTTTAACGACATGGTATATTTATACATTTGTCGACCTGTTTCGGTTGATCTGAACCTTCCTCACGACCGTAACCTTCCCGAAGAAGGTTTATATCAACCAAAACTGGTCGAAAAATGTATAAATATAATAGAGTGATTGAAAACAAAGAATTTATTTCATTTAAGCATAATATTATAATATAAAGTGATTGTTTTCATCGATAATTATATTCTTCAATAAATGGAATATGATTTTGTTGAACCATGCAAAACAATGCATGGTTAGGTTAAATTCACCTTGAGGCCAAACGAGGAGCGCCTCCGGGCTTACCTAGGCAGCTCAGTAGATAGAACAGGTAATCTCTCTTCCGCAGTCGTGAGTCGGCGTCAGCCTCATACCGGCTCCGAGGAATAAAGGTACTCAACTACCAAATGAAAATATATGCATCTTCTAGCCAACGTTTATTTACGAGAAGGCAATCACAGTTTGTACATATGGGGAATCATACACTAACAATTGGCAATACACACCCTATCTATTAATCAAAAATTCTCTCTCTCTAGTACCATTAAAATCGGGCAAGTTACTTTAAATCAAAGTTAAGTACATCACAACGAAAACAGGTTTTTAAATACAGCTTAAATCACAGTTAAGTACAGCACAACAAAAATAGGTTTTTAAATACAGCTTACGTTGGGGCATAAGTCCGGAGTCGAGATGGCTCCAGGCAGGAATTGTGTCTTTATATTAGTTCACAAACCCGGTCTACTATTTAGAGACCTCACAAGAAAACAGTTAACAGTAGTTAGGACTTTTAAATAACGGTAACAAGACTCCATTGTAAGGACTTTTAAATAACGGTAACAAGACTCCATTGTAAACGGCGTGCCAGCGCAGGAGCGCGTGTCGATAACACAACCTCTGCGTTCTGATGTCGGAATCTTTCTGTGGCCAAAATGACCGTCGCTCCTCGTGCTGGGACGCGGAACCATCCAACTGAATTCGCCGACTTTTTAACAAGGAGCTAGGTGTCTATGGACGAGTGACTAGAAGTAATTAGTAATTCCGTTACGTAACAACCATTTAAAAATAAACGATAATAACTAACATTTTTAAATCACTATTTTATCAAACAAATATCTACATGTTTCACAACCAATTATTTCAGGATACAATGTATACTGAAAATAATGATATCTAATTTTTAAACTGTTAATTCATGTTGGAATTACATTTTAAAATTATTTTCTTTTACTTTGCTTGCGTACGTAATGACTAGTCAATTGAAGAAAAAGGCTTAATCTCCTCTAATATATCCATTGTAATGTAACCTTACTTGTGTGCATTAATTGTATCTAACATATGAATGTTAATAGGAAACACGTAATATAATACCAGGGTAAAATGTAACTGCGAATTTTGTCGTAGACATCGAAGGCGAACCGTAAGAAGGATATTACTCTGATGTGTACCTATTATAACACAATAAAATATTATAAAGACCCATTAAAATGTACCTGGTTACCCGTAGTTCATGTAAGTATAGGACAAAAGCTGCTATAAAATTCATTTAAGAAATCAAGATGGAAATCAAAGGGATAAAAATAAAACCAGAAATAACACATCTGTCAAATAAAATCTGACACGAATGACATTATATATATTTTTAAAACTCATAGATTCAATAAACGAACACAATGTAACCGTCTTCCAGAGGGTAATAAACCAACCCGAAAGTAATTTTTAAAAATATAATAGTAAAGATTGCCGACAGCAAAAAAACAAATCATAAATAAAAACAATATTAGAAACCAAGAGGACTCAATCCTGACATTGATGCTATAAATACCATAGGTTTAGATTTAATTGTGCCAGTCCGACGATTCCCGTGATAGGGTGAAATCGGTCCAATTGAAAATAATAAGTGGAAAAAAATCGCAAAATCGCAAAAATCGGTCGGCACTTCAGTGAAAAATAAGTTTGAAGTTAGAGAGAATATGCAATCAACTGGAAATAAATTTTCGCGTTCTGTGTTTCTGACTTCAGGATGAAATCATTTATTATCGATCGATGATTATTATCTTCGTATTTGAAGTTTATAAATCAAGTGGTACAAAATTATACTTCAGCACATTAATAACCCTATATTATATAATGCAAATTGACTAAAGCACGCGTACAATACACGTCTTAATTTTAATGAAGGAATTATGGTTCCTAAGCATACAAACAAATATTGACAAAGAACGTTATATTACGTCATGATTCCTAGATGTTTAAATATGTTCCCAGCTGAAATAAAAAAAAATGTTTTAAAATAAAGCAGTTTTTTTATGTGATACCATAAAAGAGTCCTAGCTGCTCCCTACCGCCTGGAGCCAGTGAGACTATCGCATCCCCAATTGGGGTATGTTTGTAATGCGGAGGGGAAGAATATGGGGTAGAGGTAGGTAGAGAAGAAGAAGGTGAGGGAGTACTTTGCTATTCAGATATGGTCACCAAAGCCATTTCAAGCAGCGTTTCGATTCTGAATGGTGGTCTTACATGAGGGCGATACTGCCAGTATATTTCATTCTAGAACATGCAACAAATGTACTACATTTTAATAAATAAATTTAAAATTTCTTTGTAATCACCACTTTTTTAATATATACACATCAACATATTTCGAAAGCAATGCTTTCTTCATCAGGAATATACTCGTACAAAATACTAAAAAATAATAATGTCACTTATAGACAAATGATAAACATTTTTTTTTTTTTTACAGTAACTCCACACAGGAGACCAAGGAGGAAACAATTTCCCTCAAGGCCTATATCATCTTTGGGGATGCTGTGTGGAGGATCTTTTAGAGGATAGGAAGGAGTGAACTTGGGTCTTGAAGAGACCCATGTTATAGGATGGAGGAAACACAGAGGCCGGCAGATCATTCCACAGCCGAGTTGTTGAACACAAGAACGAGTCGTAGAAGCGACCCGTTCTCATGTGACAAATGTCAACCGTGTGCAAATGTTGGGCGCGCGTTTGGCGTGTTTCCTGACTATGCACCGGTGCCGAAGGGATCAATGACGCTAGTTCCTCGGAGCATCTTCCATTAAAATACCGGTAGAACAAGGACAGCATTCTCACCCGACGTCTGTGCTCCAAAGATTGCAACCCATTTGTTAAGATAGGCGAATCTATCAAACGGACCGCCCGTTTCTGCACAGAGTCAAGGGTTTTTTTTTCAGATATTTTAGGACTCCCGACCAGAGGTGGCTGCCAAATTCTACAGTGGGGCGTACTTGCGATTTGCACAGGGTCAGCAGTTGTGTACTATTAAAGTATCTGCGAGCTCTGTACAATACGCCCAGCTTCTGAGAGGCTAACTTTACTCGGGTTTCGATGGAGACCCCATACCTGAGCTGATCACTTAAGGTTACACCAAGCATATCAATGGAGGGCTTGTTGGGAAGATTGCTTCCATTAAAGGAGACTAGATTGTCATTTCGATCCCTTTTAGACGGAATCAGACATGATTGGGTCTTTGAAACATTAAATTCGACGAGGTTATTCTTACCCCAAGAGGAGACCCTCTCAAGGTAACCGTCCATTCTCTGTTTCAAAGCCCTCCGAGCTGTTGGAGTTTGTGTGCCCTTTGGCCCCTTGCTTGTCAAACAAAAAGCAATCATGGACTGTACTGTCATCCGCGTAACAATGGATTGATGCACATGTCAAGAGGTCATTGATGTGCAACAAAAACAATGTCGGGGACAGAACCGATCCTTGTGTTACGTCAGTATTTATTGAATGCGAGGATGAAACCATCAGCAACCGTCTGAATCGATCTCTCCTCAAAAAGTCGGCAATCCACGTACACAAGGAAACGGGAAGTCCGTAAGAAGGCAGTTTGTTGACAAGTCCTCGGTGCCAAACCCGGTCAAAGGCCTTAGAAATGTCCAGTCAGACCGTTTGAGTCTCACCATAACGTTCCAGGCACCGTCCCCAAAAATGCGTCACATACGCGAGAAGATCACCGCACGAGCGGTTCCGCCGGAATCCATACTGGCGGTCGTTAATGATTTTGTTCTTCTCGAGGTATGTAAGCAGTTTGTCGTTGATCACGCGTTCCATCACCTTGGACAGAACTGATGTGATCGCTATGGGGCGGTAGTTGGCCGGGTTGGAGCGGTCACCTTTCTTAGGTATAGGATGAATGACCGCTTTTTTCCAACCAGAGGGCACAGAGCCACATTTCAGGGACATTTTAACATAGAACATAGAACACAATAATGTAAGAAAAGACAAATTATAAACAGAAACAAAAATTGATGAAAGTAGTGAATACTAGCCACAAAGAGAATACCAATCTTTTGAAAAAATTATACTGCATTTTATTTTTAATTAATAAATTGTGATCAAAATGAAATTTAATTGATTTGAACCCGCGACCTCCGGATTCGTAGCCAAGGATCGTAACCACTCAACTACGGTTAGTAAAGTAATTAAATATTTTAAATATTGGAGACTTGGCCAGCTGAAAGAAACTGTTTGTGATTAGGAAATATTATTTTATGTCAGATATATTGTTGTTATTTATGTATTTAAATTTTTTATATAAATAAGTAGAAATGTTTTTGAGTAAGATTGTAATGAAATATTTATATTTTAAAGATTTAAGTATGTTACATATGTTTTTATTATATATACATATGTAAGTACCTTAACCGTAAAATTATTATAAGGTTTTGAACGAAAAGCACCCGTTAGTCAAACTAGTAAAATTGTAATTTAAAAAATAAAACAATAACTTTGTTTACATCACTTTTATTTGTTATATACTTTTGCCGAAGGGGTTTCGCTACTACCGTAGCTTCTTCAGGGCAGTACACTACTCTAAGATATTGTTTTATTTTTTAAATTATAATGTCACGTCACCAAGTTACCACTTCATATGAAAATATAATAAAAATTATTTTATTGGGACTTTTTTGTCTTATGTTTTGTAAAATATCTTATAGTTAACATAAATGAAAATAGAACAGGGAGAGCTTTTACTTTACTTTTTTAAACCAATATCTAAATATATTAGTATTCGCACTAACAATGCATTTTGACGTCAGCGTGAATCAATAAAAGCACTCACTGAGTGCATTATCCAAAGCAGTCAATGTGTTTTTACAGGAGTATTAATCGTAATTCATGAATCATAAAGTTGTTTTTTTTTTTTTTTTTTAATAATTGAAGATAATATTAACATGGAAATAAAACAATAACTTTGTTTATAACCACAAGATTTATTTTATTTTTTTAGGACCGACCGGTTTCGCTTAACACAAGCATCATCAGGGTACAAAATTACATAATACCATACCTTCATTTAAAGCACCGGTGCTAATATTGTTCATAAAAATAGCCATGGAAACAGATTAATGAATTTAGAATCACTCGAAATAAAGAAAGCAGTTAAAACCAAAAACAAAATTCCTTATAATCAACTGAGTGTGTCTAATAATCCAATATTACGTATATTTCCTATAAACTCATAAAATTTCCCATTATCCCATAATTACCTGTTCAGATATTCCATGGTATTCCATATGTCCACATCTTTCTCTTTCTTTCTGTAATTATGTTAGATTTCTATTTCATGCTCTCTCATTTTTTCTTTGTTCTATGTTATGTTTTGTCTTATTCTATTTTGTATATATAAACACACACTATGTATTTTCGAACAGTTTAATTTTGTATCCTGATGATGCTTGTGTTAAACGAAACCGGTCGGTCCTAATAAAATTAAATAAATCTCGTGGTTATAAACAAAGTTATTGTTTTATTTTCATTAAGTATGTAAAGTCACTGCTTTCTATCAAAATATAATATTAACAACTCTCGGAATGAAATATCATATCGAAAAGATACAGAAAATAGAACGTAATGGTAGCAGTTGGGTTCGTATCCCAGCTGCCATCTTCATCTCTTCTGTGTCTTGTCGGTTTCATCTTTCGTTCGGAGAGTTGTTAACAATAACTTAAACGATTAAAAATATATTACGATTAGGTTTATTAGCTTCGATAAGTCATTCCAAAAAAAATAATATAAAATTAATGTTTATGAAACGTAGCTAGTTATTGTTCTGTTGTTTTGATGCTTTCATTTTAACGACAGAAATAAAACAATCGTATATTTGAAAGCGAGAGTTTGATGTGATAGTTACTATGAGCATATTATTGCGCTTATCGTTGAAAACAGGTCATAAGTTATCATCTTTAAATGAACTGTTGTTATAAAAGATAATTTCGTACTATTATCAGCGGTTTACGCATGCAATTGTTATTTTTACATTCTAAAATAATATGTATGTATATATATGCAAATGAATGTTTGTCTGTGTGTCTGTTCTCGATTTTCTCAAAAATTACTTCGTCTCCGATGAGTCTCTGAAAATAACACAGTGTATTCTTATTACTGCCGGGATGGTTTAGAGAGTAGTTTGAATGAAATCTAATATGTAAAATTGCTACTATACAATTTTAAAATGAGTATAAAAAACTTTAAACCCGCCATGTTGTAATGAGGTTAGCCCATAGATATACCACTCTGGTTAGCCACAGATTACATATTCAAAAGAAAAAGATTTGTTTCGGTAGTATATTTAAAAAAATGAAAAACACAAGTAGATACCTACTTAAGAACTTTTTTATTTAGATATATTTTGAAAAATATATGTTTGGAATGAAATAAAATTTTGAAATTAATGTTTCTTTGTTTAGTGATAGTACTAGTCGTCACAATGCATTACTTGCGATGTAAAATCAATTATAGCACCCAAACGACAAGCAAGAAATCACATCTTTATGACCTTATTAAAAAAAAAAAAAATAAGGCCGGGTACGCATCAGATAATACCGAGTATTTTACAAAGGCTTTTTAAGCAAAGGTAAGTAATTGGACTTCAAAACATCCCTTTAGCATACAACTATATTAAGATTTATAATCAGCTGATTTTGAAAACAGCCGTACTTTCTTTAAAGCAGTTGTTTCTGTTACTGTCCGGAACATTAGAAAAGATTTTGTTATTTTTAAGTAATACATTGAACAGAGGGTTTTTCTCTTTATTTAAGATCTAACACAAAACGTCACATACCATTAAAAAATATTGTGCTTTTAGTTTTTCATGTCACTTTTGAAAAATAAGTTGACTATATTTACAAAACACAAAAAGTCCCATGGAAAATATTAGACTTTCCTTGGATATTTCGCACAATGAGACTAACTTTATCGTAATAGCTATTCAAAGGTCTTCTTGATTTATTTAACCCCTATCATCACTAGGTAGTTTGTTTGGGAATTAGTTTTGTCGCATCCCTTCTTTTGATGAAAAACCAACAGACATCTCACTCCACTTGGCCCTCACAAAGCGCTAAAAACATTACATTATGAGGATCCATTATAGCAATAAAAACAAATAAATGATGTTGTGTGTAACACTTAGTTTCGAGCTTAATTCAAATGTTTTTTCAAAGGAAATTCTTGTTCTACTCAAATTATTTCTACTAGAAACTTGAAGATTAACAAGATTTATTTAACAATTATTTTAGACAACCATCTCTTGTAATTATTACTGTATTTTCAGTCATTTATCCGCGTTTTATCATTTCTCCGTACGATAAAATTAATGTTTTTGATAGAGATTTAGGTCTCTATCAAGCAAGAAACCAATTTTAAAAATACTGCTCTTAAGAGATTAATAGTTTTCTAATTTATGGTTTTTCTTCATGTACATTTAAAGTATTCTAATTTCACAAATAATTTTAATTGGACAATTATAATACCTTTTTTTAGGCTTTATCAACTCCACGAAACGTTTTTCTCCCTTAGTCTTTCTAGATTTATACAATATCTATAATTTTGTGAAAATCTGTGATGTATTCAAAATAGCTACTCAACTAACGAAAACTTTATTTTCATTACCATAAATTTATTAATATACATAATTAGAGGCTACGACGAATCGTTTTAAAGGACCTCATCCTTTGTATACGAATTAAAACGCCTGTGCGAATATATCACGTTTTATTCCTCCTCTATAAAACGTAACCTTTTGCATGTGCGGTATGTTATCATGTAACCCGATCTTTAAGCAGCCTTATGCTGAGTGAAGGCTGTGTTGATAACATATTGGATTCATTTTTCGGAGACAATCCTCTATCCGGGAGTAAATCAGCCTGAAACAAAGCAAGCTGGGGTTGCGACCAGCATACAAATGATGCTTTTCAATGTTCTTCGTGTTTTCGATCTATTTTCACAAACTCGACCGGAAAATACTGCTTCGGAAAATAAATTTAGTCTTTAGCTATCATACTCGTTTAAAATATATATGCAATAAATAATTGACAAGGTTTATATGAAAGGGAAAATATTAAATGTGATTGAATACATTTTACTCTTACAGTTTATTTATGAAGATTTTGTTTTTAATCATTTAAGGATATTAGGAGCACCTAAAGTTGCGTTGACTGAAACATGTCCAATTCCGCAGAGTTTTTAGGATTGCAGCCTGCAGGTGCATGGTGAATATCACCCTGATGATAGCCAATCGTCATTACGCTCCATCTTACGTTGGCGACGTCGATGCGAAGACAATGTACGAAAATATCAAACGGTCACCGTCTCTTGGAAGTGTCAAATAACAAGCGGCAAACGGTACGTTGCGGTGCAGGACTTCAGTGAAGCGATCCGTTCATTTGATATTTTCGCCGAAGTGGATGCAACGGTGTTTGCTGTTTTTCATCATTGTCGAAGAAGAAATATATTTATCGGCTAAGTTAAGGGAGCTATTCTTAATGCTACGAAAATATTAAAGGAAACAACAAAACATAAAAATATTACTTGTTTTATATCATAAACTGTGACGTCATAAAAATGACGGAGATTATGATAATGCTTATGAAAAATTGTTATCCCACGAAACTAACCTAGTATGCCTATATTAAAGCTAAGAAAATTTTATGATTACAGATATTTGTACAACGTATTAGTTCTTTGAGACATACGAGTATATGTATTTTTGAAAAAATTTTGTACTTAATTAAAGTTTTCGAAAAAAAAACCCTAGCGTCCAGTCCGTGACGGCGACTGGGGTGGCAGGAGTTGGCGGTGCGTGGACACGTAGGGCAGCGTTGTCGCTTCGCATCTCTTCGCTTTAAATCGCTTTAACTGCGTCGTAGTAAATCGTTCGTGCGACTTCGCCTATGCAAGATGGAGGGTTAGGAGATGAAAGTTGCTTTAATCCATATTCACTTGAAAAAGCTGTGCCATTTGTACTGATTTCTTTAGTGTTAAAACTTTATTTTATTTACCATCGTACGAACTAACCGGCTTTGCTCGAGTACTATGATTAATAATTTTTTTCTAACTCTAGATTTAAAATTTACGGGAAAAACAATTTGGGGTATTTTTTTTGGGCAGTCAAATTTCCCATAGCTCATTGAAGAAAATATAAAGCAAGAAAAACCTCTGTAAATTTCTTTTCGTCAACCGCTTGAAGGTTATTCCGTCCCAAAATAAAAATAATAAAAAAAACATATACCGCATTAAAATCGTTTGAATTTGACACAAACTTAAATAGTTCTTTAATTACCCATGTTGTCAATGGTAAATATATCTATGTAAAAGCTTTTACTACATAAGAATCTGGCTTTGACTTTCAAACCATCTTGTTGAATCTCCACATGGGTAGGTAGATATTATCACAGGGAATCGACAAGCACCTCGATTCTGGTATATATGTTAATATATAATATAAATACATAATTTTGTTCGAAAATGTTAACAATCAGTCCGTTTTCTCCAAGGGAGGGCAGAGAATATGGACCGCTCCACAACTCTGTCTTACCACATACTCCTTGTTTCATTCACATTTACCATTTCATATTTGCTATTCTATTATTTAGACCCCTGATATGACCCGGCTCGAGTATTTGATTCACCTGATCGTGCCATGTCTTCCTCGAGCGTCCATGACTTTTTCTTCAATTCGCGTTTGTGTATTCTCATGGCACTCCTTTCTATGTTTATTTCTCTACCTTCCAAAACATCTAATCGTCCTTTTCTTAATCTTATTCATAAAGCTTCCATCAGTTTATTTCCAGATCTTTGTATTTCTTATCTATTATATAAAGAAGAATGTCCCGGGCGGGCGGTGATTGTTTTGTATACAAATCTACAGTTTTATTCCTAACTTGATGACATTTTGCAAACTTGACCTTTATCATTTTACAAACCCTTAAAGCTCTCCTATTTTACAAACCCGTAAAGCCAAATGTTGGTACTTCTTGATGAATTTTACAAACTAGACATTCAAAATATGAAGATTACTGGGTAGGGGTAGGGAGTAGGAGTAGGAGTAGGGGTAGGAGTAGGGATAGGAGTAGGGGTAGGGTTAGGGATTATAAAACTTAACTTCATACTATCAATAACCCCGGACACCGCCGGGTACTTCAGCTAGTTAATAATAATTATACAAAATGCATTTATCCATCACTATAAAGAAATCTCTTCTGGGAAATAGTAAAATGTCAAGAAAAAGAGATGCTTATGATACCGTCAAATTCAATCAATTTTTTAAAACATAACAAAAATTTGAAACGATTGCCATGTCATGTAATAAAATATTAACAATTTTATGTTTTAAATCATCTCAACATTCAAGTATTGATTTGACAAAGACTGTTATTTTTATTTCCAAACAGTAAAATATAAGCTCTTAATGTAAGGCAATCCTCAGACAGCGCCTTTCTCAGCGTTCTTGGTTTATTTTTAATACGAAAGTTGAGCAGCTAAGAGCGGAGGTCCTTAGCTAACCTAAGAGACATTATCGTATAAAATTTTACTTTTATTACCTTCTTTGAGTTGGTTTCTTTTAACACCGAAATGCTGAAATTTTCATACCCAGTAAAAAGCTTTCTTTGTTAAAATAGTTTTTGAGCTTTTACTACTAGAGAGCGATTTCTTTAATAAATTTTCCTTTGTACATAGTGCGTTCTGATTGCTAGGTGTTTTTCCTCCGGATAGATTAACGAAACTATTAGTTTGTGTTTGATAATGTGTTCTGAACGTGTCCTTGGTAAATGACAGAGTTAATAAACAATTAATCGTGGTACAATAAATAATTACAATAATTTAAACTTTCATAGTCCTATCAGAACCCACAAGATGAGAAAACTTATCTTAAATAATTTAAAATCAATCATTTTCCACCGTATGTGTATTTGGATTGTTGTCTAGGTTACCGAATTTTTTTATTCGATATTTCAATGGACACATTAAAATTACTGATTAGAAAATTATGTGTTGCATCAATTTGGTATTTTCGTATCCGCGCCGGTAAGTCCTCGATCTGCCCACGGTTGTAAGTCTTGGACTTATGAATTTGTTAAGTTTGTCAAGAAAATTTTGGCGTGTATTTTGTTTTACAGTTACTCCACACAGGATACTTTAAGGGAAATAATTTTCCTCGTGGCCTATGTCTTCTTTGGGAATGCTCTTTGGGAGGGATGAGTGATAGTTACTCAAACTAGATGATACTATCATTGTTAACGCTTTGTATATTGCTGGTGAATAATAATGCGAGGCTTAAATATCACTAATTTAAGTAAATGAAGGTTGTTTTTTATTGAGAATTTCCTGTGAAAAGAAGGATGAATTATGCAGTTAATGTTATTTATAAATTTGACAGTTTAAATCATAGAAAAGGAGAATGGCTTGATCTTAGGAAATTGTTTATTTTTGACTTCGTTCACTACACTGAGTTAGAACTTATCTACTATAAGAGGGTAGCCACATAACTTGAAATGATTAAAACAAAGAAAAACATTAGTTGGAAAAAAAGAGTAATTAGAATAAGAAGGTATTAAAATGTTTGGCACTTACAGGGATGGTGTAAAATGTAAAACTAAATATTCTTTCTTATTAGAGAATAGTTTATTATTTTACGTGAAATACATTGTTTACGTGTCTTTTTTAACATCTTGATCTTTTTCTCCTGAAAATAAGTCAGTTTGATCAATCTATTTCTTTGTGACATAGGCATTACTTTTATGTCGTGGATTGAATTCAATTTGAGCCAGCATTCTCGTTTGACAGATTTATATGGTTATGTTAGGATTGGAACAGTGAAGCTTATTTGCCCAGTATATTGACGTCACACCTGCGTGATTCATTGCTTGGTTTGCTACGGAATTGAGTTGAGAGTTTGCAATCTGATTTCAAGCCAATTTGAAAGTTTTGTTTGGTTTTGTCAATAATTTTCCTATTAAATTATTCACTAAACGAAACTTGACCTAAAGCAAGGAATTTGCTCCTCCATATGCTACGAAGTTATTTTCAAGTATTTAGCAGAGAAAAAACATCTTACTCTTATAATAAAGCATGTTACATACTTGTATGGCTTTTAAAAGATGTATTGCGATGTTCATGTAGTTATATGAGAGGTAAAAAATTAAAGAAGGTTCTCCACCAACCTCACATGTTAATGTTTTTTTTTAAAGCTTAATTTTTTAAAATAATAACTGATATTATTTGGTTCTAAAAACGGTTTATGTATAAACATGTTATGCCAGATAAATATTATTAATCGTGACAGCTGTTTCGCCTTCCGAAGGTATTATCAAACTGTGATAAAGCCACTTACAAACGATCTATTTATATTATTTCTATATAAGTACTTATGATGAAACTCTTTAAATGTTTTTTGTTCATATTTCCAATCCCATGATTAATTCCCTAATAAATTGACGGTTATTATAGTGCATATTATAAAGTAAAGTCTCCCAGCTTAAGAGTTATAATACGAAACTGTGACATTTTTACTATATGACAATGAGGTGGGTTGACTGGCGTTTCCAAATTAATTTAAGGGGTTGATAAATGAAAATATTTCAAGAGTTTCATTATTTCCAGCATAGAAATAATATAAATAGGTCGTTTGTAATTGGCTTCACCACATTTTGATATACCAACGTCAGGCGAAATAGCAGACATCCATAATATTAATGACTAAATGTAAATATTTTATAGGGAACGTATTATAAATAGGAGATGAAATATTCTCTATAATTTATTTGAATAACTTATTGAAGCTGATAAACCTCATTGTAATATTTAACTATATATCGATAAAAAATTACGAAAAATAAACTGGTCTCCATAGTTCAGTGGTAAAACTTTGTCCCGGTAAGACAGATGTCCTTGGTTCGATTCCCAGATGCGACTAATATCTTTTATTTTCTTTGTCTTTTTCGGTTTCTTGACGTTTATAGCCTGCATATAATGGTAGAAGAATAAGAATATAATATTATATAAATTAAAAATATACTTTGTATTTACCACTTTCATTAAAATATATAAATATTTCTCTACATGTTTCGATAGCAATGCTATCATCTTCAGGAATAAATGAATACTAAAAAATAATTTCAAGTATAGAAAAATGATAAAAAATTTAAAACAATAATTTAAAAATATACAAAATATGAGCATAAACAAAAATGAATTAAAGTAGGTAAGTAACAGATTAAAAATGTTAATGACAAAATAATTATAAAACATTGAATAATACATTTAAATTAGAAATATAAATAAAAATTATCATTATCAATATTAATATGAAAATAAATTTAAGAGATAGCTATTTTTAAAAAATATTTGATTATTTATTAAATTTAATTCGCTATTAACACTTTTTCTTATTTCTAAAATTTCAAATTTATCTAATTGTAAACCAGTTGTATTTGTATGTAAAACTTTTAAACCTTTATTTATATTAAACGAATGATTGGTTTCTAAAATATGATTTGCAAATTCAGAATAGTTGTTATTATTTAAACATCTTAGGTGTTCCTTAACCCTAATACTGAAATTTCTACAAGTCTTTCCGATGTAAAAATAGTTGCAATCATTACAAATCAATTTATATACTCCCGATTTATTCAAAATATTATCTTTATCTTTGTTATTTAAAATGTATTTTTTTAATTTATTATTGGTATAAAAAGCTGGTTGGATAGTATTTGGCAAGTTTTTAATTATTAAATTTGCGGTATTGTTATTTAAAAATAATATTTTTCTCCATTGTTTATTAACATCAGTTATTTGTGGATATACATAAGATTTAATAAATTTTTTCTTAAGCTTTTTGTTTAACATATTGTTTATTAATTTAGTACTATAACCATTATTTATTGCAATCTGTTTAATTATATTTAACTCTTTGTTAAAATTATTATTTGATAATGGTATATTAACTAATCTACTAAGCATAGAATGAAAAGCTGATAATTTTTGAGAAAATGGATGATTAGAAGTATTATGTATAACAATATCTGTATAAGTATCTTTACGATATATATTAAATTCAAATTTATTATTAACAATAGAAATATTTAAGTCTAAGAAGTTTATGTTAAAATTTTGTCCTATTTCTATGGTGAATTTAATTTTTTTATGGATTTTATTTAGAAAATTTAGGAAAATATTTAGTTGTCTTTCATTCCCAGTCCAAATACAAAACACGTCATCTACATATCTTTTCCAAAAATAAACATATTTTAATAATAAAGCGCAACTATTAAAAATTTTATTCTCTAAATTGTCTAAAAATATATCAGCTAATAAAGGGCTGATACTAGACCCCATTGATAAACCATCTTTTTGTTTAAAAATAATATTATCAAATTGAAAATAGTTTTGTTTTAAAATAACATTAAATAAATTATATAAATCTTGTGATAAGGTTTTAGGAATATTTGATGAATTGAGTAATTTATTTATAATAATTTTGCTTTCATCAAGTGGAACACTTGGAAATAAATTAATAACGTCAAAAGATACTAAAAATGCATTGTTAGGGATATCCAAAGATTTTAACTGGTCAACCAATTCTAGAGAATTTTTTATTGTATATTTAGGTTTGAAAATATTGCTATCCAAAAATATTCTGTTAATTGTAGATGCTAATTTATAACTAGGGGCATTACAATTAGAAACTACCGGTCTAATTGGTTGATCAATTTTATGAATTTTTATTAAGCTATATAATTTAGGAATTTGAGGATTTTTTAATGTCAATTTATTATTTTTAAATAAATTAATAATATTTTCACTTTTGCAATTTTTTAATGCATTTATAATATCTTCTTGACATTTACTAATTGGGTTTTTATTAACTATTTCAAAAATTTCACTTTTCAAAAAATCCATAGTCTTTTTAATATAAACACTTGTATCTAAAATAATGATCGAATTTCGTTTATCAGCTTTAGTGATGGTTAAATTTTTCTCTAAAGTAACTTTTGAAATATTAATTGCATGTTTTTTTTCTTCAATTTCTTTTTGTTTTTGTTTTGGTTTTAAAATAGGTTTATTTGATTGCACATTTTTTATAATTTCACCACATTTATAATGAAAGAATTTTCATAATTAATCAGAGCACAATTTAGATCAACAGATAAACACTCCAATTGTTTATTATTGTTTAAAGTGTTAAGATTATGGTTAAGGTTTAATTATTTATTATTATTATTTTTTGTCATTAAAATTTTTAATCTGTTACTTACCTACTTTAATTCATTTTTGTTTATGCTCATATTTTGTATATTCTTAAATTATTGTTTTAAATTTTTTATCATTTTTCTATACTTGAAATTATTTTTTAGTATTCATTTATTCCTGAAGATGATAGCATTGCTATCGAAACATGTAGAGAAATATTTATATATTTTAATTAAAGTGGTAAATACAAAGTATATTTTTAATTTATATTATTAATAATGATGCCACAAAGTTACCAAACATTTGAAGAAATTATAAGAATATAATAGTCTGAACTAGGTTAGAATATAAATTTGTATTCTCATTTATTATTGATGACAAAAATGTTACAAGCAGTTTTCGGGTATTGAGTGCTAACACAGACAGGTGAACATTAATCTGATACATCTGTACAGAACAGATAGTTTTTAGGGTTATAATAGATTTTTATTGCATAGATATTTGGAAATGTTTTAGATGTTTTCTAACATGTTGATTCTTGTCGGTACTTCATAGTTTAAATTACGTATAAAATAAGTTCTCTACATATTTGAATTGATATATTTTGTAAGTCCCGTCCCTTGTTTATTCATTATCCTTGTACTATTGGCCAGGGACCTGATCCCGATTCTTTTTAAGCAGAAAAAATTTTCCTTTTCTTAGGACTTAGCCTTAGGGCTTAAAGACTTTTTACTTAACCGAGCTTCCATTCTTCTCGGAAGATAGCTTTCATTCAGCGAATGACATTCTTAAAAAAATGTCGATATTTGTGTAATTTAACAAAGGAAAAACTTTTAATTATTGTATGCATTGACTTTAATCATTATTAGTGAGTCGTTCGTCGCTAAGTAATCTCCCTTTATAATTAAAATAACCGAATTAACGAAATTGCGATGTTTGTAAAGAGCCTATGCAAAAACCCGAAATGTCAGATAAAAGTGATTTAAATATAAAGAAATTATAATATACTATACGTAAAAGGATGTGTGATGCACCTCTAATTTTTAATAAAACTGTGATAATAAAACTACTAATTCCATTTAAAATGTGTTGGCATTGATGTAATTCTAATCGAAATTAAACAAAATGCTTTAACCCTAAGAATAAATAAGGACAATGTCTTATCCTTAAAATAACCGGAATCATACCCCGGATCAACTATTCCCCTTTAAAAGGAATTAGGCAATATATGAGAATAATATTACACAAGATTGTAAGATAACATGTTAATAATAGTATGTCTTTCAATGTCATAATATTATGATATTGGCATATAGTATTATAATTTATTTCTATCTATATATTATACAGTAACATTTTACATATGTTTTTTAAAAGTGTAATACATAATATATGAGGTTTCTCTACTTTTGCAACCGTTAATACATCGTAGAATTCAACGTATTGATTAAATAAAATACACTTTTAACTTTATTCCATTTTTATTTTTGACCGTGACCGATTTAAGACTGTGACGGCTATCTTAAGACTGGTACAATTAATTATTAAACTATGGTTTATATACAATTTTGGGTGTAAGGGGTAACATCATGATTTTATTATTCATAGTATTACTTTATAAATCAATCTAGTATCAAAAAAAATTTTAAGATGGGTTAGAGTTGTTATTATTGATGAATACTGTCGATAAATAAACTGTTTCAACATATATTTATGTACCTATCAAAAAAATTAAAAAAATATAAAAAAAATAATTAAAGTGGAATAAAGTCAAAAAGCGTATTTTATTTAATCATTATAATAAAGGTGCTTTGTATGGTTTTTTTATAATGCGGAGTGAAAATTGGGTTTAAAGAGGTGATACTGTAAATGGAGTTTTATATGTGTCGTGACCACCTCACTAGAAAAACCTGTGCTGAGGTGTTCACGTGGATGTGTTAAATGTGGTACAAATATTGATGTGTATTGATTAATTTTGTTTTCATATTTTAGTTTTGCTATATAAATATGAATTGGATATTAGAAGTAAAATACATTTTTATTGAATACTCATATAATAATTTTCCATTGAGAGTTTTCAATGAACTGAATTATTAAGTAATTGATAAACTAAAGTTTTTTTTCTTTTTTAAGACAAGATTTTTGTGCATAGCGCAAAGAGTAACAATTATTTTTATAAACAATAATTATTAGCCTGAAACACTCATCCAAATTGAAAAAACCTTTCGAAAAAAGATAAATGTCGCCGACAGGACTCGAACCTTCACCCTTCTGATATCCGGTCAGTTGCTCTACCGTTGAGCTACCTCGGCTTATCGCAAACCCGCCAAGTTAATCAATATATACTAGTGTTTCATTCAATAATTACTGTTTTTATTATATTTTCACCTGTAAACAACCAACTTTATTAGTATGAGAAAGGCTTGTAACGGCTAAATCCCTCAAATAGATGGCGTCGAGACAAATTATGTCTACATTTTATTGGTGAAAATTGCTTTTGACTTGTCAAATATTTATTAATTGATAAACTAAAGTTCTTAAAAACTTAAGACAAGATTTTTGTGCATAGCACAAAGGGTAACAATTATTTTTATAAACAATAATTATAAGCAATGTTGGTGATGGGTGCAGGTTCGAGTCCTGTCGGCGACATTTATCTTTTCTCGGAAGGTTTTTTCAATTTCGGATGAGTGTTTCAGGCTAATAATTATTGTTTATAAAAATAGTTGTGAATTATTAAGTATTTTTTCATCTTTTCACATTAGTACGTTTCGTGGTAAACAAGAGTGAATTTTGCATTAGACTAAAAAAAAAAGTTCGCAGGGGGTAAAGCCGTATCGCGGTTTCTACTCCTTCTTGAGAAAATTTATTGGGTACCCTTTCAATACCTATCATCAGGCTAGATAAACACTGTAAGGCTGTTCGAAACGTTGACTAAGGTGGTAGTGAGAATAATATGGCTTTATTATCAAAAAATCAATCAACATTAATTTGCATTGTTTGTATTATTTTAACCTTTGGTAATGTTGGTTTATGTTGGTTTATCACATCTGAATAGTCAGGTATTTCCCCACCTTCCTCTTCTCGTTCTCCTCCCCCTCCCCCAATACCTTCAGCCTCACAACATTCCCCAATTGGGGATGCCATAGTCTCACTGGCTCCAGACAGTTGGGAGCAGTTGGGACTCTTGTGCGGTATTCATATAATTAAAAAAAAATCATAAAAAAAAGACATTAATCCACATCGGCTTAAATATTTAGCCAGCGACAAGTCCTTGGAAGGTGAAACCACATCTTATTTAAACTATAAGTATACTTCAATCAAGTCCAATACAGTAACTTTTTTTAAATATTTGGATGTTCTTTACATTCTAGAGCTCTGTTTTTATAAAAATCACCACGAACGTCTTTTTAAAATGGTAAATAAATTGCACAGAGAAACAAGAAAATCACGGAGCCTCTGAGAAGCTGGGCGTACTGTAAAAGGCCCGGACAAATCACAAGTGCGCCCAACTGTAGAATTTAGTAGCCACCTCTGGTCTAGAGCCCCAAAATTGCTTAAAAATATCCTTTACTCTGCGGCCCGCTCGGCCCGCTCGTTTGATGGATTCCCCTATTTTAACAAACCGATTGCAGTATTTAGATCACAGGTATCAGGTGGGAATACTGTCTTTGTTCTTTCGGTATTGAATGGAAGATGTTCCGAGAAACATTGATCCCAAGACTCCAAAGGCGCGCCCAACATTTGAACACGGTTGACATTTGTTACAGGAGAACGGGTCGTTTTTACGACTCAACAGCTGGGCTGTAGAACGACATAGGTCACTTCAAGATCCATATTCACTTCTTCCTCTACTCAAAATGACAGTCCTAACAGCATCCTCAAAGATGTCAAAGGCCTTAAGGGAAATTATCTTCCTCGGGGCCTCACGTGTGGAGTTAATGTAACAAAAATATACTCATAATCTAAGCGTTACAATAAATTCTTAATAAAATCAAGGAAATATAAGTATGTAAGATTTAGAGAGTGTTAGTTACAGGACATGGGTCTAGAGGCTGTCCCTTCCTCGCTCAAATTATAAGAGTATTATCATCATAAAATAATAAAGTCACAGTGCTTGTTGTGAAAACTTGTGTTACACTGAATCATGCCCTTACCAAACTGGCTAATTTTTCTTTTTATATATTGCCTTCTATTCTATATACTCGTATACGGTAGATATAAAATATTTCAACATGTATTTATGTATCGATCAAAAACTTTCAATAAATAAAGAAATTTACGGCATGTCGTTGATAATGCAAAAATGTTATTTTTTTTATGTTTTTACTACGCTTTGGAATGAACCTGCAAATGGGGGAGAGGGGTGGTAATAGAATAAGTAATACAAATCCGAAAGTAGCCCAATTAATAACATAAAGGTGTCGTGTAACAGCCCCCGAAGGGGTAAAAGCACCTACTTGTTTTCATGACAATAAATTCTTAGAGTCTTATTTGTCTATTGACGTAACCAGGTTAACCCCCCCCCCCCCCAGTTAGCAATGTTAGGAAACTTACTTCTGATCCAAAGACGACAAGCCAGTGTTACCGAATCTGGTCAAGTGTACCAAATTCCCCCAACTGTCCCGAGCAAGTGGAAATTATACATTTCCAAATGGGGCATATTGTGAGATTGAAGGGATTGAGAAAAGGAAAAGATGGGTAGGAAGGTTCGGAAGCACCCAGCTTTTTTGGTCTGGTTATCAAAGGGCTAAAGCCATTTTAGTATTAAAAAATTTATGGAAAATTTATATTCCGCTGGTTTTTGTAAAAAAATTAACCAAGGGCGCTATATTAAGTAAGCATTTGAAAAAAAAACAAACTTATATTGTGCTTAACACATAATTTAGTTTTGTGGAGGGTCTTTATAATTAAAGGTGGGAGATGAAGTTTTGGGAAAGAAAAAGGTATGAATGGTGGTGGAAATCTGAGGGTCAATGTATCCAGGAGTGACGGACGTATTAATCCATGTCGAGAGTGTTCGGCTGGAGAGGTAATGGAGTTTCAATCAATTGACCACGTAGTTGGTGAGCAGACGCATCCGCCCCCAAGACCTAGACATGCCTCATTCCATATACCCGGGAACCCCTACTAATTCACCAAAGGTAGTCAATCACTTAGAGTGACCAATGATAGAGGTGTTGGTTATCAAATGAATGATTCCTAGGGAAGCGGTACTCATACTCGCCTCCCAAATTTAAAATACGTACCTACTTGATAAGATGTTTTTTTACATGTATTGTGTTTAATATTTGGTCTGATTTCAATAATACATAGTTTTATTTGTAAATCGACTATATTTTTTATGGTAACGTTTGAAGATAAGTATTTTAATCATTGAAGATAATGTGATCATATCTCAAATTAAATATTAAGCAAGAATTAAAAATAAAATGTTAATAATAATAATAAAAATAAGAGTAAATTTCTATAGCGCAGTTTTGTGAAGGTTCACCTCAAGTGCGTAATGGTCACATCCTGGACTCGACCCCAGGACCTCTCCGTCTATCCGGGACCTGCGCTCTAACCAATTGAGTTAATACCACCTCAATTCTCTTCGTCATTTTTAACGAAATCGCACTTCAATTTAAGGAATCATCTTCAATTAATTCACGTATGTTTTTGGCTGTGGCTTTATTGACTGCTAGCCTATGAAAATTTTAAACTTTAGAAAAGCTAGGTAATTTAATTTTCTACCTTGAGCACGGGAGAATTAAAAAAGAAAACAGGGAAATTTAATGCAAGCGCTTCAGATGCACTTACGAAGGAAGATATGCCGCAATGTGCAATGTGTATAGATCATAAGAAAGTCGTGCTGGTGACAGGCGAAGTCGCTCTGCAGTCTGCCCGGTTCCTGCTCTGTCAGAGGGAGTTAATCTTTAGTAGCTTTAGTAGCTACCCTTAGGAGATTAGGAGATAAGGTGTATTAAAAAAAAATTCACCAGGCAAAAGTGAAAACTTTTCCCAAAAACAAATGTTTCGTTGTAGCTTACCTAGATTTTTGTTGCATTAACTTCAAGCTCTAGGTCTTAAGGGAAATATTTTTTCTCATTGACTATGTCATTTTTGGAGGGTTTACCTCAAGAGTTCCATTGTGTAGAATTATATTAAAAAAATATATATTCACTTAGTATAACAAATTACTTTGAGTATTTTTCCTACCGGTTTCGGAATCACCATTCCTTCTTCAGGGTTAAGAAAAATATTTATTTATTTCTAAGATATAAACAGTTTTTAATACAAATATATATACAAAGGAAGTTTAACAAAAGGTAAGCCAAAAAAGTTTCTTGTACTAAAAGTGGTTGAATACAGATGTTTTAATTTTGAAGCTACTAATATGAGGAAAAAAAAACGAAATAAGAAGGAAGGTGGGAGAGGAAGTAGAAGATCGGGACAGGAAATGCTCTCGATACATTTTATGATCGCACATCAATTTGAAGCGCGATGAAGTTATGGAATTTTATGGATTCGGTATTATTTGCAAAGTGTAAATTGAATTTATAATTTACATGCTTAAAGAATTTACGTAGAATGCTTTTGATTCTTTCGATATGGGCTTGATGTAAAGGGTGTACTCGTACATATTGGTGTGCAATATTCTAAATGAGGACGGATATACGCGGTGTAAAGGGAGTACAAAGTATAATGTATTATACTTCAAGTTCAAGACTTGTTAATATTATCCTCCATTTTTATAAATCCCATATTATTGTCTGCTAACCTTATGATGATTGCAAAGTTTCATCCTGAACTCAATTGCAACCGGAATAGAGTCTCGGGTATACCTACCCGATTTTTATTTATATGAGACATCTATTGACTTATTTTACAAGTCTGGAAAGAAATATATATATTTTTTTAATAACTTATTGAAGTTTGTAAACCTCATTGTAATATTTAATCATTGAAGAAGATAATATTAACACATTCCAAATGAACCACGAAACCGAAAAAACCGAGGGGGGGGGGGGGAGAAAGAGACAGATGGCGCGAAACAAGGGAAAGCATATTAATCATAGTACTGTTGGAGAGATTTTTATGATTAATGTCTTCATTATTCTTTACGCATTTTTTAATTACTAATGCTTGTAAGTGTTCTAATCGTTTTCTTTTATTGATAAAATGAAAAATATTTATGCCACTGTCTTTATTAAAAGTATGGTTCGATGAAATTATGTGGTAAGCGTATTTAGAAAACGTTGTTGATGAGTTGTTATATCAAATTTTTTAGCAAAGATAAAATGCATTTTCTTGGATCGACATTTTGAATTGATGTTTCTCTTATTCCCCTCTTTTGCTACATTAAATATTTAGTATTAATCTTAATCAAAGTTTTATGTAATACAGGCACCGAGTGCATTTCTCCACAAACATGCGGAGGATAGGAGTAGAATATGTTAAAAAGACAACATTTAAAAACAAACAATTTTAAAACGTCGGTGTTTAAGTAATAAGGAGTTTTAGTTGAATTTGGAAGCCACCTCTAAGCTGGAGCTTCCAAATACTTGATAAACTTGTTTGATTTTGTTCAAAGGGTTTGCTTGATTAACAATCCGTTGTAAACAGACCGATCTCTAATGCACGGACCCAATGTAAGTATGTTGAGCCTGTTTTACAGATACTTCAATGGAGTCTGCTCGAAGGAGCTAGCATCGTTGATCCTCCGTGCGCCGGTGCACATTCGTGAAATTCGTCGGACACGATCGGACCACCCGTTCACAGTTGATGTTGGCTACATGAGAACGAGGCGTTTCGCCGACTCGTCTTTACTTTATGTCGGCTCGTTTGTGAAAGGAGCTACCGACATCTGTATATCCTCCTACATTTAATTTGGGCCTCTTCAAGGTACGCATTAACAAATCCCTTCCTACAGCCCCCTCCTTGTCCCGTTTTAACACCTTACCCAACCGGGTGGCTATATGGTTCCCCTGTATGCTCCATAGACACAGGGGCGTTCTTGAAAGGTATCAATTTTTTTTAAGTGATGATTTATAAAGTACAAGTTTTTCTTACATTCTGAACAACCTTTTTGTAATTTGTCAGATTTTAACTAACTTGCAACCCACTGGGTGACATCTTAGTGTGTAGGTAAAATCAATCATTAACGAGAGCCAGTACTCAGCACACAAGCTTCTGCAGCTTTTCTAAGCGAATGAACCCATTACCCCGCGGTACCCACCCCTTCCATTCACCAACCACCACTTACTACCCCCGCCACCTCGCCACCACAACACCCGCACAACTCGCGCTTCAGCCAGTTGAATGTTCTGCCCGTGGCGTCAAGTCTCACCAATTTATGATCCCCATTGTTTTCGAACGAACAATTAATTTGCGGCAGTGCAGTCTACGCGTTTAATTACCTCCTGCAAATAACAAATAATAATAAGAGAATTCGAAGATTACTGGTTTATGGGACTAAAGACATACACCGATCTCAGTGTGTTTGCTGTTTTTTGTTGTTTTTGGGGTTTTTGTTTTATGTTATAGAGGTTGTTTTTTTTTGTTTTTTTTTTGTTTTTCGTTTTTGTTTTTCGTTTTTTGTTTGTTTTTTTTTTTTTTTTGATTTTTTGTTATTGTTTTTTGTTTTTTTTCTGTTTTTGTTTTTGTGTTTGTTTTTTCCTTTTTTTTCAAATTTTTTTATTCTAAATTGGTTGTAGTAAACCTTGTATAATCGTATGAAAACTGTTGAGATTCGTGCAAGGCTGATGTAAGCGTAATGAGTAAGATTAATAAAGCGACGCTTAGATGGTTTAGGCATGAACAAAGAAAGGAGTGTAATGAGAATATATTGGAAGAAGATGAAAGAAGAACCTGCCATCAAGACATGGCATGATCAGATGAACCAAATACTTGTGAGTCTGGCCATGTCGAATAACAGAAGAGAATGTATGAGACGATATATGAATGTGAATGAAGCACGAAGTGTTTGCAAAGATCGAGTTTGGTAGTCCGTCCTCTCCGCCTATCTTAGTTAGTTAGTATTTGTAATAATAAACCTTATAACATGAGATGCATACTAAAGCAAATATGTTCCTACCCTTCTTTATGGAATAAATCATCAATCGATCTGCCGCAATAAAATTTTATTTTTATATTGGAAAGTTCATCATCAATCACAAATTTATTCGATTTCATATGAAACACTTAGGTTCAACACAGGACACCTGTTTAAATATCGTATTATTCTTATTCGATTCAATAATTTATTTTTCGTTTGTTATCCTATACAATTCCGAGGAAATTAATTATAAGCAATAAATCCTTAAATGGCTCACAGTGGCCGAAACGAAATAATTACATAAATCGCACAAATGATTTATTGATCTTTTTGGCACCAATTAGCAGAGTTTTATTTAAGTAAGATTAAAGACTAGAGATTTAGTAACGACAAATATAATTACCTACAGAAATTCACATTGTTAGTAAACTAGGTTACTTAAGCAGTCAGGTAATCGATGTTAAGTATATAGAAAATAATTTAATTAAAATTTTGTAACGGACTATAAAAGAACGATTGTTTAGAAGCCATGAACAAAAAACAAAACCGCTCTGAACGAAGATAGTTTGACAATCAATATTTTGTTTAGTTTTGGAAGAAATCATAAACATAATGAAAAATATATAAATTCGGTTGAACATTTCTTTTTTTGATGTTGATAATTTGTGGTAGAAATCCATTATAATGATTTATTTAAACATTTTATAAAACTACTTCCCCTTTTCATTTTTTGACCTGTCCGGCTTCAGCCTATCATGGCAATCTTCAGACGACTAAAGGTGGGCGTTATAGGTTGAAATCGGTCAGGTTAAAAAACGTTAATTAAAAAATGTTACTTATAATTTAAAAGTATAAATTTATTTGAACCATTTTGTTTGGAAGTTTTAATTTACCATGTACTTTTGCATGGTAAGTACATGGTAAATTAAAACTTTCAAACAAAATGTCTAGAAATTGCTATATAGTGAATGCCGAAAAAATACAAGAAATTATTTGAACCACTTCAATTTAATAAATGTAATAATCTCGAGCGGTTTTAGAAGTACCCTTCTCTCATCAGGAATATATTAAAACAAAACTACGAATTAAATTAATAAAAGACATACATGAATATTTAACTGTAGGGGTTTTTTGGAAGAATAAAGCGATTTACTGTAAAAGTATCTAAAAGAGGACTATACGATGATTTATTGCTGTTGATGTATACTATTATTTAATCGAGAAATCTCTTTAAACCTCTCGCTAGAATAAATTAATATTATAACAAATGGGTTAATAAACTATTAAAATATTTGATATCTACTCAGATATGTCAAAATTTAATTTTACAAAAGAAAAGAACATAAGTCCCGATACTTCGTTTTTGTAGTTTGCCTAACGGGAGCTTGTTATTTAAATCTAAAATTTACAGGCAACGTTACAAAATATGTAAAATAAAAATATTTAAAAAAAAAAACAATATTTAAAAAAAATAATATAAAAAAACATGTAACGAACTTAAAACATAAATATTTTTCAAGAATCTTACTCTAAAATATTTCTACAAAAATATATTAAAAAAATAAAAACATAAACGAAAGCAATAAATCCCAAATAAAATAATATTTATTTTTATAAACAATAATTATTAATCTAAAACACTCATCCAAATTGAAAAAACCTTCCGAGCAAAGATAAATGTCGCCGGCAGGACTCGAACCCACACCCTTCTAATATCCGGTCAGATGCTCTACCATTGAGCTACGTCGGCTTATCGCAAACCGCCAAGTTAATCAATATATACTAGTGTTTCATTCAATAATTACTGTTTTATTATATTTTCACCTGTAAACAACCAACTTTATTAGTATGATAAAGGCTTGTAACGGCTAAATCCCTCAAATAGATGGTGTCGAGACAAATTATGTCTACATTTTATTGGTGAAAATTGCTTTGACTTGTCAAATATTTATTAATTGATAAACTAAAGTTCTTAAAAACTTAAGACAAGATTTTTGTGCATAGCGCAAAGGGTAACAATTATTATTTTATAAACAATAATTATTAATCTAAAACACTCATCCAAATTGAAAAAACCTTCCGAGCAAAGATAAATGTCGCCGGCAGGACTCGAACCCGCACCTTCTAATGTCCGGTCAGATGCTCTACCGTTGAGCTACGTCGGCTTATCGCAAACCCGCCAAGTTAATCAATATATACTAGTGTTCCATTCAATAATTACTGTTTTTATTATATTAATAAGTAAAATAAAAATAATAAAATAAAAATAATTATATTATTTTTATTATATTAATAATTCGATAAGCCGACGTAGCTCAACGGTAGAGCATCTAACCGGACATTAGAAGGGTGCGGGTTCGAGTCCTGCCGGCGACATTTATCTTTGCTCGGAAGGTTTTTCAATTTGGATGAGTGTTTTAGATTAATAATTATTGTTTATAAAAATAATAATTGTTACCCTTTGCGCTATGCACAAAAATCTTGTCTTAAGTTTTTAAGAACTTTAGTTTATCAATTAATAAAATAATATTTCCCTATTTCTAATATAAATAGCTTCTTTCATCTAGCCAAATTTTCAATATATGATTATTAATGGTTTCGTTTTAAATTTTTACAGTTTTTTTTTTATTTCAGCGGGTAACATATTTATACAACTAGGAATCATGTGATCTAAAGTTCTTTGTCCATATTTGTTTTTATGCTTAGGAACCATCAATCCTCTATTAAAATTGAGACGAGTATTGTAAGTGTGCTCTAGTCTATTTGTATTATAAATAAGGCAATATACGTTACACAATTTCTTTACATAATGACCGAAACCCTTAGCCATGGCTTTGATCAATAGAGGTGGCATAGGAAGAACAAACAGACTGAATTTATGTATACAACATGAGATCCCTAAGGTATACGACGGTATTAAGGGACATAGCTGACTTACTTAACCAGAAATTCCTGAGCTTATTTGGAGATAAAAATGCAGGTGATATTTTTTTAAGTTCTTTTATATATTTATTCTATTGATGGGCGGACTTATTGAAAAGTGAACATTTCTACCTACCAACCCTTAGCAGAAAAATAAACATTATATTATAATATTGCAGCGTTCTCCAAATAGTGTGATTTTTCACACTTAACGTGTCTTATTATTTATTCACCTAAAAAAAAAAATATATATATATATATATAGATATTGGAAAGTTACGATCGGTGTGGCTTATTGGACCCTTACTCAGCTGAGTGACCGGTGACGACATGTAAAAGATTTTTTTTGTTTGTTTGTATTTGAAATAACAAAAAAAAATGAAGAAAAATAAAAAACAAACAAAAATTGTTACCGGAGACCGAAAATTCTTTTTTTTCTTAGTACAAATAAATAAGGTCAGGAATTGCTTTTTCAGTGACTCTGTATAAACATTAAACATCTTCACAAAATGACGTTAAAAAAACTCGTATTATGATTACTTATCGTAGGTATGCTGAAGCCTTGTATGGCCATATTACGATATAAAGATAGGATATTGAACCAGATTAAGAAAGGATTAGTTTATTGGTTTGGACATGTAAATACTGAAAGAAGTGTAAGATGAATATATATTTGGGAGTTAATTCTATTGTTTGTTCACAACATCAACTGTCTTAATCTAAAATTTAATCTGCCTGAAAAGGTAGGGTTCTGTTTAAAATGAAATATCCCTCGGTGCTTACTCACTTGCGTATATTACAGACAAAACAATTAGTGGTGTAAATGATACAATGTAATGTTAATCGGTGCGGGGTTCATGAATTCATCTCTTCCCACCCCTAGTCTCCTGGATGGTGGGAGTATCGACACTTCACAGATATACAATATAGGTGATGAAAGAAGTGTAAGATGAATAGATATACAATATAGGTAGTGAAAGGAAAGTACGATTAATAGATATACAACATAGGTGGTGGAAAAGGTGTAAGATGAATAGATATACAATATAGGTAGTGAAAGAAATGTATGATTAGTACATTTACAACATGGGTGGTGGAAAAGGTGTAAGATGAATAAATATACAATATAGGTAGTGAAAGAAATGTATGATTAAGACATGTACAACATAGGTGGTGGAAAAAGTGTAAGATGAATAAATATACAATATAGGTAGTGAAAGAAATGTATGATTAAGACATGTACAACATAGGTGGTGGAAAAAGTGTAAGATGAATAGATATATACAATATAGGTGGTGAAAGAAGTGTATAGTATATAACATAGGTGGTGGAAAAAGTGTAAGAGGAATAGATATACATTATAGGTGGTGAAAGAGTGTAAGATGAATAGATATACAACGCTCCAGTGGCTGGAAGATATTTCGGAAATCGTGATTAAGTGTGTCATATAATTGAGACAGAACGACAGAAATGTATGTACGGATGAGATAACGTACACGAGTGATTGACGGAAAAAATGACTTATCTTTCAAGGAAGAGTTGTGTGGCAATATCTCATTTCTGCTCAACGCGGCGTAGGCGTTACTTTGTTCTTGTGTTTAGTTAAAAATATAGCATAAAATTGAAATATATCTATTGCTGATCCTTTGCTAGAGTTTTTATTATCCATAACTGTTTTGAAATTCTGTGTGCGTATAGAAAATGAGAGACGGGAGGCCACTGATATGGGTTGCAAAATGTTTGAGAGATCGTGGCCGTCCATAGATTTATTATTATTTTCATCACGTCACATCATATCAATAACGATAAGTAAGAAGAGATTTATTTTGGAAAGCGATTTCTACAGACAGCTCTTTGAGATTTGTGGATTTAATGCTCCTTTAATAATAATTTATTACGTCCTCGTACATTCAACCTTTTAACAAAATAAATTCAAACGTCAAATAAATTGTCTTTCTACGTAAAAAAAGTAAAATTATGGCTGAATGACTTAGATATTGAAATATTACTTCATAAAATATTTGTTATTTCTTTCTGCTAACTTTAACTATAACTTCAACATTTAGTAATTATAAACAAAAAAAATTGCTCACTTATACTTTAAATCAATTTTTTTATTAAATATTATACTTTATTGCTGTTAGAATACTTAAAATAATTAATATTCCAGTACTCTTATTTACTTAAATTATTCATATTACCCACACACAGGCAGCGCTTATGTGGGTTCCCATTTCTTACCATTATAATTTAAACAATCCTGCATGTAAAAATAATGAATAAAATTTATGTTCTGTTTTATATTAAAACTGTGGGAAAAGAAAAGGAAAATAGAGGAGAAAAGCAATACAACGTCTCTGATGCACAATATGCAGTTCGGCAGATGTTAAGATTTTCCCATTTGTGTGTAGATAATCGTCATTTTATGAAGACTGCTTTGAAAGAGGTTTTGATGTTTACTCCGGAAACTTGAATGCAGAAACCTATCTCAAAGGATTTTATCTCTGTTCCACGTAATCCCAATCTTACCTTGTCTCCGTCAATCTTGAAGTTCATTCGTAGCTTAACTTCTTCTAACTTTGACTTTGAGGTCAACAACGTTTCTTGGTACTAATTTAAATCGGTATTTACATTACAGGGTAAATGTTTACTAAATGCATATTTCGTGCAATTACTTAAATAATTTTCATTTAGATAAATTTTAATGTTACCCCATCACATATCCAAGCATCAAATCATAAATCACGAAATGCATACTATTGTTGAATAGCATTTACAACACACATCGACTTTTTCATTCTGGTATTTTCTGCTTAACCTCAAGCTAATTTAAACTGAAAAATTATCGACATCAGAACGAAGTTAACCATGTTAACATGTAGGTTCATCCAACCTTACTACCTATTTGTTGTGGAACTTCATTGAGGTTTTGTTTTTTTAGAACTATCATGTTACGTATTATACATTTGCTAATCAACTACTAAAAATTGTATGAAATGAGGGAGATTCTTTCAATACGTTTTTTTTTACTGTTTTCCAGAATATTAAATAAAACATTGGAAGAGTGTACTTATTATATTTTTTTATTTAGTACCCAACTACACTTATTATGTTCTACGAAATACTGTTTATAAAAGATGTTTCTAAAATGATTGAAGATTTTTTAAAGATTGCAATAAGGAACAAAATGCTCTAAATGAAAAAAAAGTTCGGAATTGGTTTAACTAAACCAAAAAACACATTTTTTTCATAGAGTGAAAGTTCATTTCATATAATTTTTTTGTTATTAGGGTGTAAAAGATATGTTACAAATAACGACCCTTATCACAATATAAATCATTTGTCTCATTTTAGCGAGAACTTGTTTTAGGTCACATTACTTTTATCTTCTGTTAGTGAAAAGGGGGAAAATTGTGATACGAACGAAAATGATAGTGCGAGATTTTTGTCAAAAGAATTAAATGTGAACAGCATTGAACGCAATGAATTTTATAGATAATGTAAGAAGCAACTTGCTACCAAAATATTTTTCCAACAATACTATTTACAACATGAAAATTGACAAACAAAGAACAAACAAACAAAGACGAAAAAGAACAAAGCCAATACGCAAAATAGTTTATTTTTCAAACGGATGGAATGTTACACGAGTATTGCGCTGCCAGTCCCATTAAAAATTACACCAATGAATAAATTAAAAATACGTTGTAAAAATCACATGAAGTCAAGCGAGATAAAATCCAATAGTTTATTGAAAGTTATAACTAGTCGTTTTTTATCTTTGACGGCCTCCACGGTCGAGGGGTAAGGCTCTCGACTACGAATCCGAAGGTCGCGGGTTCAAATCCCGGCGTGCGCAACTAAATTTTATTTAATTAATTTGTGCTGTTTCACATAAAATTCATTTAAAAATAATATGCAGTATATTTGCGCACGTTCCAGAGTTGAAGGATACTCTCAGTATCGCCCTGGTGAAAGACCACCATTCAGAATTGAAACGTTGCTTGAAATGACTTTTTGCCGTCTTTGGATACCAGATCTGAATAGCCAGGTATTTCTCCACCTTCCTCTTCCCCTTCTCCATCCCCTCCGCCTATATACCTTCAGCATCACAATATCCCCCAATTGGGGATGCCATAGTCTCACTGGCTCCAGACGGTTGGGACTCTTGTGGGGTATTCATGTACAAAAAAAAATCTTAAATGTTCAAATAACTAAAATAAAATAAATAAAAAAAGCATTTTAAATACTTGAGTTCGATATCATTAAACATTTATCTGAGTTTGAACCAAGTCGGTAAAATAATTTTTAAGGACATATACTGAACTCGAAAATAATATTTTGGCAATTCACTTAATCCCAAATAACCTCTCGTATAAATTTTGTGGTTTGTTTAAAGTGTTAGATTTTTCTTCTATATTAATAGCCCACATGTAAAAAAAATTGACAGTCTGCTTTACTTTTTTCCCGAGGAACTATAAAATGTATGTCAACTAGTGGTTAACTAGGTTATCTATTTTATTAACTTCTAGATGAGTGAACTTAAAAATAAGTATGAAAAAAATGAGAATATTAGTTTTCATCATCGTGAAAGCTGTTTCGGCCTTCAAAGACATTTTCAAACTGTGGTTAAGCCACACAGAGATGACTTACTAATATGATTTTATGTACCTCCTCCCAATTGTAAATTTTACGGTGTTTAAAACGATTACTTAAAAAATGTTGAAATACTGTCCCCGCTTTTAACGATGGCAAGTTTTTCGCATTTATTTTAAACTGACGTAAATGCTTTGAATTTAAATGTGTTTGGTAACTCTTTTAATTATTTTAAGAATTTTTTATTGTGTAGGTTTCGCGAAAATATTTTTCCGGGGCAACCGCTTTACCAACTTAGCTAATAAGACCAGTTAAATTTATGTCATCTTCATATCTAAAATTCAAGATTTGTTAATATTATTTTACGCTTTTAATCCCATATTATTGGCAGGTATCTTTATGATGATTACAAAGCTCTTCACGAACACAATTGCAAACTAGATAGTGTCTCGGATTTTTATTTTCTGTTGTTTTTTCCGGTTTCAGATTTCATTAAGGTTATGTTAATATTATATTCTTAAATGATTAAATATTACAATGAGGTTTTTAAATCTTAATAAAATTTAAAAAAAAAATGAAAATAATGAATAATAAATGGAGCTCTACGAATTAAACCCAATAACAATAAATAATTTGAAAATAAATAAGAAGCAAGAATAAATTTATTTTTAAATAAAATTGTGTGATGAAAATAAATATCTAGGTAATAAAGCATTTTATTTAGAGAAAAAACGTACTATTGAATTAAGTTATATCTCCCATATCTTGTGAAGTATTCAACATCGAAACCTTCTATCTCTTATGTAGAAATCCAAAATGGAGTTGCTTGGCATGTGCTCAGCATGCCAGCAGAATGATCATCCTCAAGAATTTGATCGACAATTCCAAGGAGTAGTGTGGTCATAAGTAGGTACTAGTACAAGGCGGTGTACGCAGCCACGATCATTGTGACAGAGACGTGAGTGAACGCATCCGAAGCTGCGCACGCAACTCGTCAGCGGAAACAGCGATAAGGCAATGGCAGAGCGCGAAATGTACCAGTGTGTTTTTTAATAAAGTCTTGAGAACTACAAGGTATGTCTGCTTCCACAATATGTCGAATATTAAACTCGGGGATTTGATACGATGCTTTGATGGCGAGGGCGATGTTATCCAGTGGCTCAATAAAGTTGAGCTGGTTTTCAAAATAAAAGAGATAAAAGAATTGTCGTCGATTATGCCCATGTTTTTGGAGGGACCTCCGTTCGCCGTGTATTGTAAACTCTGTGCAGAAGATAGAAGCAACGATAATGTTATAGAAATGCGTTGATGTGTGTTTTTCGGTAAACCCATTTTTGGCCTATGAAGAATTTGTGAGGCGAACATAGCGTGACGAGCCGGTCGATGTATATATGACGGACCTGAGGAGACTGGCCAGACTGGTGTGACGTCGGATACTCTCCTGATGAGTGCATTTATATTTTCGCGTAAATTGCGCGCACTGCCAAAAGTACAGTCAATACCGTTGTCGGTAATCATAGAGCTCGTGGATCAGCCTGTCGTGGTGGTGGTGAAGGGCAGACAGAAGTTAGCTGCAATATCTCAAAATACAAGACGGCATTGTTTTAAATGCAGTAGGCCAAACATTATAAAATTCTGTTTAGAACAGCCGCAAAAAGTCGTCTGTTGGAAGTGCGGAGAAGGTGGGCACATGGCTAGGCAATGTAAGAAAAGAAACGGCAGCAAGAGAACTGGAGCGCCGGCAGCTCTCCCGAATCAGGACTGAAGGCGCTTCCCATAATCTCAGTTTTAGTCAACCAAGGAAGCAGTGCATGGTGTGTCACTGCTGATGGACTGTGTGGTGACTAAAAAACTCTTTACTCCAGCTGATGTCATCCTGGAGATGGACGTTATCGGAGAGCTCGGTGACGTTACGATACTGCGTGATCATGTGGAGTTTTCAAGATGTAAAACAGTTGAATTCAGTGCGAATTGCATCTAGGCTGGTGATACCTCAGCAGCCAGAATCGAGAACAAATAATTTACAGCCATATTGAACGGGAGAAACTGGTGCGTGAGTTGGGTGTGTAGAGATTCCCTTGCTAAGCTAGCAAACACCGTAGAGTGCTACAGAAGCATTAAGTTGCCAGAAGTGGAGGCGGACTTTAAAGAAGAGATCCAGAGATGGATCTTCGACGTTTCCTTTTCACGGCTCAAATCGTGGAAAGTAACTCCGGAGGTATCCTCCCTTTAATGGGGGGTGATTCGGAGGAACACAGGAAAGGTACGCCGTGTTTTGGAATATCGTGAGATCGATGAGAGTGTTCAATGCCATTTTTGGTGAGGATGCAGCAGTGTGCAATGAGACACTTCGGAAGTGGAAGCAGCTGCGTGACCCTCTGGTGTTGTTTAATACCCAGTCTACGTATTTACAAGTGCACGTCGACGAAAAGCTTTCGAAGTACCAATTGTTTAAGCATAAAGGCAGAATGTACTGCTTAACGAGATTTGGTTTTGGATTGAAGTGCGGTCCCAAAATTATGACACGAATTGTAAACGAGGTCCTCCTCTCGCTTGATGAAAGGGTGCGATGTGATACAGAGAGCTACATCGTTGATATCATAGTGAATGAGAACATAATATCGGCTGAAGAGGTTGGAACACATTTGAGTCCCTACGGTCTTCTGACAAAGTCTCCCGAGGAACTGGAGGGTGCGAGAGTTCTTGGGTTGTGTATCGAGCGTGATAAGGCTGGGCGTCTCATGTTCAGAAGTGGCAATGACATTCCCGTGTTGCAGGAAGGATCAAGGCTTAGCAGAAGGATATTATTTTCACTACCCTGTGTATGAATGGCTGAGGATAGCCTGCATCTTTATGAATAGAGCGTGTCAAAGCTAAACGTGGGATGATTACGTAGATGACAGGGCCTTCTAGTGAGAGTGCGAATAGAAGATCCTGTAAGCGGGGAGTGGCTAGCGCCCGAATCATAAGGGGGCACTGGATTTTATAGTGATGTGAGCACTCTGGCCCTTGGAGTAACCTTGGAAGGTGATGAAAGAACTGTTGAAAGTACTGCACGGTTGCGGAAGATCACTGATGTAGCCCACATCAACATATCAGAGCTGGATGCTGTTATTAAGGGATTAAATCAGGATCTCAAGTGGAACCTTCAAACTCGTTTTGTGCTGGGTGAGATCCAAGCTGACTGGGAATAACCACCTCAGAGTTTCTGGCATGTCAGAGATCCTCGTAAAGCGGGGCTTATTTGATTTATTTTTGACTCCATTTAAAAAATTATAACATAATTTTACACAGAGAAACTTAAAAACCTCGACTTACCCAAATTAAAATGACAATATCGGAATTGTGCGACATACGACGCTACGCACCCAGTATCCAAATATTATTGTTCCAAACTCATTTGAAGTTTGACGCTTGGTCGCGATACCATATGTGTGTACAAATACGTTCAAATGTACGCTCTTTAAAATGACTTGCCTTTACTACAAACAGTTGATACCCTCTTATTTGACTGAGATATATCAGACAATAGCTTTTGGGGGTAAGAGATCTTCCAAATTTTCTTTATGTTATGATATGCCGTAGGGGTCTGATCTGGTCCTCTTCTGTTTGGATTTCGCACCAGTGATCTAGTACTATTTTTTATAGTTTCAAAATATTTATTTAAATTTCACGGTATTTACAAAAAAAACAAAAAGGTCAATTAGACTTCTCATAGACTTGTTTATCCCAGCTATGCTGATGTTTACTTTCTTCTTAATTTGTGATCCATGCGAATTGAATAATTGTAGATCATCTGTAGAAAATTATATTCATGGGGTGTCAAACTGCAGGTATAAAAATAGACTAAACCTGAATGCAAACTAACTTTATGTGGATTCCATGACCCACAAGATAGCATTTAATTGATAATAGTTCAATCACAGCCTATGGAGTAGATATTCATCTCGTAAAATCAATTTGTTTCCTGGGTATTTGTTTCAAATATTGTTTCAAACTTGGCAATTCAGTAAAGCCTAGTATGTTTTATCTAAGACAATTAAATTTCATGAGAAGGTGTCTTCTTATAGATTATGTAAAGACTCTGGTAAATGCTTGTAGTCTCGATATTAGACCACTGCAATATTGTTTATATTGGTCTGCATATTTTAACAGGATGCAAGGGTTGTTTAACACAGCATTTCGTCCGGTATGCGGTATCACCAAATAGTGTCATATCACTCCTCTTTCACGTGACTACCTAAGCTGGATTTGAGTCACATGAAGTGTTTACAATTTGTTTTATGGTGAACAATGCATAAAACGGGATAACACCATCATACTTGACTGATCTTTGCGTGAGGGACAATCTTACTCCGAGAGAACCCACGCTTAGATCGGGTAAGTCTGATACGAATATTTCGAAATTTTGAGACGGGGTTTTTAAAATATACTATGATATAATGACCTTCCGTTTGGTATACGGTCAGAGAGCAATTTTTAAATCTAAAAAAAAATAACGCACATCTTTTTAGAAGAAGCTACCGACTTTAACAATATGTCAAATAAGCGCCCGTGAGGTGATTTTGTCACTAAAATGTGATATAAAAAAGATGACCATTATGTACAAACTAGCAGAATAAATTAATCGAATTTAAAATCCATAAGAGCTTAATAATTATTACAAATATAACTGTATTCTGAAAAATCAATAGTGATTAAAACTCTTACTTAGCTGGGTATAAAAAATACTTGTTTCAATTACAAATCCAATTAGGTATAGCTTTTGTTTAAAATAATTTGTTTTACCCACGAACGAATTGATATTTTAACACCATGTTTAAAAGTTTATTTCTTCGTTGGGAGAAACCTTGGTTTTATTTGACACAATATAAAATATATTGCTTCCATACTGCAAGCAAGTAAATGTATCAACCTAGAGATAATATTCTCACCGTGAATAACGATTTATAAAGACTTACACTGAAGCAGCAAACAGCAGCGGTGCTGTTTGTTATTCCTTCTTTTCATTCCTTTCTCTAGTACTGTTCTGTCACACATTCCACTCACATATAAGTCAAATGCATAATAGGGTCTGGAGAAAGAATACGAGTATAAATTCAATTGTGACTTAAAAGGACAAGAAACTTGAATACTTTATCTATTTTATGAAACGAAAAAAAAAACTAAAAAGATTTTTTAACTAAATAAGTGTCTGTATGTAAAGTTCTTTGCTAAAATCAATTCAGAATATGTATTTAGTATTATCTAAAATATAATACTCGAATAAAATGGTATATCTACCTATTAATCCTACATTATTTTTTAAAGTGAAATATAGTTAATATTTACAGTATAATTAAAATCATAGGGATTTTTTTTATTGAAATCTAATTTTTGTTCAAGTGAATATTATCTAAAATTTGAGACAATTTTGCTATTATTTATTTCCCCAAAACAAACATTTTAATCTCGCTTTCTGTTTGTACAAATACGCAAGGCGTAGACTTTGTTTGAAGATTTATTGATTCTGCCTTAATTTCATCTGTCCAATTAACTTTTATTGACAATAAATTAAGACATTTTCGTCCCTAGCTAGTTTAATTCCCCGAGAGCTTCAATTCGTAATTTGTTTCTTAATAAAATGCAGGAATTTACACCAGTGGCATTAGCACTGTACACAACAGTAGTCCCCATATAATATCGCATACGGCTCCCCCGAGACTCGCCTGACTTTCTGTATTCCACAATGCAGTGCCCATTCTCCAGTTCTACCAAATCCCGTACTTTGCATGCAAAACTCCCGAAGAAAGCATGTCGCCTAGTCGGTAAATGTGCTGAAATAAAATGCCAACATTGTGATGATATATGCGAAGATGGCAGCCGGAGATAACCGAGCTTTGCCGAGGATTGCCGAATTCAACCGAGTGGATCAGAGCTGACAGCGTGATGCGTGATAAGGGTTGAATTATTTTATCAAAGTGATGGTAAGGGATGGAACAGAAGAGCGTTAAATGTTTTTTTATCCACAAGCAGGCCAACTTTTGTTAAAATAAATTAAATGTTTTTTGCAGACTGTCGTATTAAAGAATAATCAAATCCTCTTTGGCATAAATGTTTCAAATTTGAATTGATCTTGAATACTTCAGAAGGCGAAAAACTTAATTAACAATAAGATTTGATTTTTTAAAATCCATTTTTATGCCTTCTTTGGTAAAACACATTCTCTTTGATCTTTATGGGTTATATTACTATAACTAAACATTTTAATAAGCTTACGTAAACTAACACTAAATATACGTTACGCTTACCTATGTAGTTCTTATTTTACATTTCATAATTAAAAACAAAACAAAATAGATAAAATCATATAAAACATCAATAATAAGTTGATTCCTTGGTTAAAATGATAATTTATTTTTAAACTAGCTGATGTGTACCCGGCCTTGCTCGGGTTTATATAAAGTTATGATGTTTTGAATTCTTTCTTGTCATTAGGGTGCCGTAATTGATTAGACAGCGAAAGTAACTATCTCTAAACAAATATACTATTTGAATATTTTATTTCATTACAAACGTTTATTTTTTCAAAACATCTAAATAATAGAGTTATGATGTAGGAACCTATTTGTGTTTTACATTTCGAAAATACTCTACCCAAAAAAACCTTCTTCTTTCGAATATGCAATCTGTAGCTAACAGGAATGTTATATATATGAACAAAACTAAATAAAACATGGCGGGTTTAATGTTTTTCATGTTAATTTTAAAACGTTATAGAAAGAGATTTACAAATTGGATTTCATTAAAACTACTTTTTAAACCTTCCCGGCACTAATAAAAACAAACTGTACCATTTTCAACGAAACCAGGAAAGTAATTTTCGAGAAAATCGAGGACAAACAAACTTACATTGATTTTTATATATACGAGTGTAAGATACAAGAGCATGTTCTTTTACCCTGAGCACTAACTTGTATTTTTTGTTATACAATAAATACTCGTATATCTCTATTACTTTAAAGACTGACAAATTAATTGATTTCTTATGACCATATACACGAAAAGGTAACCGAGACATGAGATTTCTTCCAACTATTTTGTAGGTCTTATCTCAATTTTCTAGTGTTTTCTTAAATAAAAGTAGTATTTTTATTGCTCCCATTTTTCCATTGATACTTTATTGGATTATCCAACCATAAAATATTGTCAAGATTATCAACATGTTTTAGAACAAACTTGCTATTTTCAGCGAAACCGGTCTAGTGATTTTCGAGAACATCGAGGACAAAGAAACAAAGAAACTGACATTGATTTTTATATATATAGATTACATGGCTTAGAAAATAAAGAGAGGTAAATAAAAAGCATAAACATAAAAATATACAGTATTGGTCTAAATAATTACAGTCGAGGGCCCTACGATATACACATATAAATATATAAAACAAGAATACATGTAACAAACTTAAAACATTGTGCACTTGGACAGTTGTGTTTTTTTTTTAATTTACTTAGATTTTCATAAAACCTTTTAAATGATCGTAGGGCCCTCAATTTTTCTCTGCTTTTAAATGTCAAACTACAATTATTGGTTTAAAATGAATATATATATTTTTAATATTTATGTTTTTTATTTTCTAAACCACCTAATTTAAATATTTTTTTTTACTTTATTGATGTTTGTAGGGTGTTATCTATTCTGTTTTTGTTACTTGACCCTAACTGTAAATTTAGTATAAAGTTTTGAATAACAAGCTCCCGTTAGACAAACTACTAAAAAGTACTTTATGCGGACTTTTTTCCTAATATTTTTTTAAAATGACGTAAATTAATATACATATTTTTTTACAACAAACAAACGGTTTTCAGAAGATAGTACTATTTCAGAAAGGAAATGATTCTACATCCATACTCTAGGGTAATTTTATGATTATATATTATTTTTATTTAACACTTTGCAAGAAAGATGCGATTTTGCACGGAAATGCGATTTTTTGTGTTTCTGAAATTTTATATTTCTAAATAACCATGTATTAGATGCGATATAAATAAATTTAAATTAAAATTTACGAATATAATATATAAAATTCAAATATTAAAAAAAATATATATTTACGATATGTTTCTTTAAAATTAACTCATGCAAATGTGTAAAAACATTTGAATGTGAAGAACAGATTTCAAAGACAAACAGTAGCTTGATATTGCCATAATCATGATATTTTGTAGTTCCAAAATAAAAAAAATATCTAAATGCCAAGCTAAACGTTCCATTAAATTACTCAATCCTGTTCAGTATCTACCTACACAATACTACAAATAAGTTAAATAAAAAACAGATATAAAGAGTAGTTGAACTAAGACGGCATAAGATAGCACAGTCCATTTGTCTCGTTCTTCTTTGAGGTATGCTTTGATGCTTTAGGTTGGCGTATAATGATGTGAACGGTAAAAACAAAAAGAAATACTGTAAAGTTTCTGTTTTTGTATGCCAGAATACGGTTTTAGTTATAAAATAATGAGGTCTATTAAAATAAACGTAGTCGTTGGGGGAAAAGTTATAACGAATTGTGCAATTTTAAACCGTTTGGGTGAAACGAATAACTGTTCATTAGTGAAGAAAGAAATTCCGTTTCTGAAAGTTATTTTGTGTTCTTACCAAGGCAGAAAATGTTTTGTTCCTTCAGCCTCCTCCCAAACGTCCAATTTCCAACAAATTTCCGCCAATTAGAGTCAACTGCAGCGGCTTGCGAATTCAGGAAACGCTTTCTGCTAAAATGACTTCAATTTATTTGGATTGAATCATTATATTCGAATTAACAGCGAATAAAAAATGTTTCCAGAAAATATTACTAATCTTTATTGTTACGTTACAAATAATACTGTGCGATAATCTATGTCGGATCCTTAATTTGTACAGAAGGACTTCCGAATAAGTATTTAATTAGTAATGTATTGAAGTCCAACAATATATCCAATTATTTTTCAGGCTTACTGGAATCTGCTTCGCAACGAAGTGAAGTGTCGACTTTCTTTGAAATACGAATGAAAACGATACGTATTTAACCTGTTAGAAAACATCCTGCGATAGGCTTACTCATGATATATGATAAATTACACTTATTGCTGATTTCTTGCCTGACATTAGCGCTAATTTGTTAAATATCGTCTCCAAGGGAAAAAGTAGTTGATTGGTCCTAAGTTGGAATGACACGTGATGTAATTACTTGCGAGGCTCGTGTATTCTCGTATGTAGGTATACTATTTAGCAAACATTTGTACATATCGCACTTACATAATCAAATGATTTCACGTGTTTTGCATAAAATATACGAATTAGTTTATTTTATGGCTGGCGTATTATTCGGTAGGTATTTGATAAAAGTATGTCAATATTCACAGACACAAAACATATATTTCGATCATTTAGATTAGGCAGAATGTTACTCTGATTTGGACTGAATATTTCAATCGAGAGAATGATTTTGCACATTAAAATGTAAAGGAAATATATGGAAGAGACTGAACATTCCTGAAATCTTTTACGCATTTCCTGAATACTTAAAGAGACATGTGTTTAAATAAAATGAAAACTCACTTCATTCCACCTCCGTAGAACATGAAAACCAATACCATATGTATTTTATTTATTTATATTCATTTCACTAAATTTAATTATGACAACAAAAACATTAGCCACTCGTCTCACTAGGACAATCCTGTGTTGAGATGAGCGGCTTTACAATTTAATAATAATCAGTAAATACTAATAAGTAAATAATAATACATGAATAAAAAATAGTAAATATGAATAAGTAAATAATAATAAATAAACAATAAAAATTAGATTAAAATAATTAAATTATAATAATAAGTAAATATTAATAAGCATATAATAATACACATTAAATATTAAGTAAATAGTAGTAAGTAAATATTAATAAGTAAATAATAATAAAAATAGGTAAATAATAATAAGTAAATAAAATTATTTAAATAAAATTATCTAAATAGTAATAAGTACATAATAATAATAAAAATAGGTAAATAATATGTAAATAAAATTAAAAATAAAAAAATACTTATGTACCGTAGGTTAATATTAGGAATAAAACCTCGGTTTTTATAATATCGTAAAATCAAAGTACCTTAAGTCTATACTCACTGTTACAAAACTGTAATACTGTTTTAATATTTTTATTTCTGAATTTGTTTAATGATATTTTGATCATTAAAAAAAATTATTTAAATCGATTTTATATAATTGGATTTTAGTATCTCTTTAACAGAACTGTACTGCAATTTTCATGTACATACTTTTTCTATAACTTGTGTATTTTGATTACAACATGCTACACCTATATTAAACATAAAGCTCTGTTGCTACTTGTATAATACCAGTATGTGTTGTATTCAATTTACTGAGATTATGTATGTCTACCTTCTTTCTTTTAATTTTTATGATTTTATATAAGTAATTATTTCGGATGTTGTACATCCTGTGTTATTTAATAAATCTTTAAAAATGCCATAAAATGTAAATTTTCTAAAAGTCTTAAAATGAATAAAGAATTTAATTGAATTGAATATTTTTTTATTATTGCGCTACATTTGTATGACTAGATTATTATTTATTGTAGCATTATATAATATTGATGAACTAAACTCCTGTTGACAAGCTACTCGCAGTGGCTTTTCGAGTACAAATTCCCATTATATGTAATTCATATTTTACAATAAAAAAGAAATAAGCATTAGGTAAATGTTTGGTGTTAAGTATTTGGAAATCAAATCTACAGATAATATTTATATACTCGTATATGTACATTGCAATCATGTAAATAATGTAAAAATGAGAGATTTCTTATAATCAAACAGAATGTACCCAGTTTTGCCAGACTTACATAACATACAACTGTAAAAATTCAAAAAAAAAAAAAAAAAATTCTTCTATTTTTATGTTTATTGAGGCTCAATATCATTTAGGCCAATCATTAAGCGTTTTGATTCAAAAAGCATTAATGTTTTGATTAAGTCTTCATGGAAGCGTAGTCCTTAAGCCGTATCAAAAGATCATCTAAAAATATTATAAAAGCATTTTGAGAACGCCCTAGAAATGATCCTCTGAGTGAATGCTGTAAAAGGCGCCTTCCAGGAAAGATGCATTTTCTGATACCCCGCTGATTAGCCGAGAGCTGAAAATATGGAAGGCACTGGCTTTCTCGATAAGCCTTGAAATGTAACCCAAGTATAAAAGGATTCAATCTAAGGGTAGTATCGTTAGCAGGATTTCAGATAAATGAAAATATATTAAATTCACCAGATTAGCGTTGATTGAAAGGATTTGAGCGAATTTATGTATCTACTCACTGGCACTAAACGAAAAATAACAACCGAAAAAGAATTGTATTGCATGGCTTTTGAATGTGAAAAAAAGCTTTTGCGCTCACGTCTCAAAGATCTAACGAATGAAACATTTCAAAGAAATAGATAAAGGAATATTGTTCTGTATTCAAAATGTAAGAAATTTATACGAAATATCGAATGAACATGCTTTGTGTCACTGCTTCAAAGCTAATAATGATAATCTGCGGAAAATAAGTAAGATTTCATGTGAATTACCTATTCTCAATAACATTGGATTACAAACAAAAAAAAAACACAATAAAAACAGGTTTACGGGAAACGGAAAGTAGGACTTTATTTAACAACTGAGTAAAATGGTTACTTTCAAGTTACCCGAAAAAATAAAATTTAACTTAGACCTACGTAGCTGTTCTCAGATTTTTTTAGTAATGAAATATTTTTAACAAAAGGAAACATTTAACATTGTATGCTGGCTTGAAACTTACTTAAATGAAAGACATATTAGTACAATTGGCTTTAGAGATATCTCTCTTGAGAGAATTTTAAATCATTATTTGTTAGTCATGGACAATGTTCTATGGTTAATAATCGATTTGACTGAATTGTTTATGGTGTGAATTAAATGTACCAGAATATAATATTGTATGATTTGTGCCCTTGAAGAAATACAGCCACTTGTTTTAGGCTATGTTACCGGCCGACGCGGCACGACAACTGTTTTTAATGAAGTGTTATGATAACATGTGTGTTGTTAATCACAAAATAAATTAAATAAGAATTTTTTAAACTCTGTCTTATGAAAATATGTTAGAATGTTGAAAACAATTGCGAAATAAAATATTTACTGCCTCGTCTATTCGTACATTATTGTTTTCTATGTTTATCATTGTTCTATATTTGACATTACTAATTTTTAGTATTCTGTATGTCCTGACGAGGAAAGCTTCACTTTCGAAACATGTTGATACGTATATATTATAAAAGTGGTGATTACAAAGTAATTTTTAATGAATTAATTTCGTAATATTTCTATTGGAATTTACCTCATTCAACTAAAAAAAAACTGGTTTTACACTGTTTACAGGATGCGTGTATATAGCGTTGCATATTTATATATTGTTATTTTTGATTTTGAGTGGTGAAACATCAATTATATAGGGTGTTAAAATAGTGTCTTATTACGCACCTTTCTTACCAGTTATTCCCGAGCTAAAAACTGTCGATCACTTTTTTTTCTCCTAAAAACATTAAAAAAACAGTTAAGTAGCTATTGGAGAGTTAGGGCCGGGCGGTTACCCGGCTAAGTGACCAGTGAAGACATGCAAATTTTTTTGTTATTAATTGTTTTTGTGTTTAATTCGTAGAAATCCATTTAATTTTTTTTTAATTTTATGAAAATCAAATTTAATAACGTTATTATTAAGTTCTGCAAGTATTTTTAATTTTTATTATTGTGACAGCTGTTTCGGCGTTTAAGGCCATTTTACATATAAATAAGTCGTCACAATGTGGATTAACCACAGTTTGAAAAATGGAGAATAATATTAACAAATCTTCAATTTGAGATATGATATCGATGAAGATGGCATAAATTGAACTGATCTCATTAGCTAAGTTGGTTAAGCGGTTGCCCGGATAGGCAGAGGACCTGGGTTCGAGTCCCAGATGTGACTGAAATCTTTTTATTTCTTCCGTTTTCATAATTCATTTCGGTTATGTTAATATTATTTTATACAATGATTATAACATTATTAAATTTGATTTACTTTAAATTAAAAAAAAAGTTTTGTTTTTTAAATTAGAGCAAAAAGAAAATGAGCAAAATCTCACCGGAGACCAAAAATTTTTACTCCAAATAAGGTCAGGAATCACCGGTTAAAGTTTGTCAGGTAAGTCCCTTAACATCTTGTATTTCACCAACACTGAACAACAATAAACCATAATTATGTTGGTCTTTTTCATTACTAGAGGGTCTATAAGTATTTATTTCTGTATCAACTCGGGTGATTTTCGATCTTCGAGAATTAGTCCAAATACTGCCTTAGCAGGATAGTGCATTTAAAGAAACTTATTAAATTATAAATGCATAACTTTATAATTTAATAAATATTACATATATATATAACATTAGTAACTGCCTCTACTATTGCTTCTTTCTTCACCCGGTGTAATTACTTACATAAATATAAAAACATATATAACAAATATAAAAAATCATCCATATATATAAAAAAGAGTATCCTGCACAGTATTTTCTTACTTTTTGTATATTAATTCACAGTTTTATTAGCAGCTTGATAAAATTTTCCATACTTGACTTTCGAAACAAGAGGAAGGTTTCATTTCAAAAAACCTCACCCGTCCCCCTTTCTCACCCCTTAAAGCAGAATGTTGGTACATCTTGATGAAATTTTTAACAATTGACGTTAAAACAGAGGAAAATAGAGGTAGGAATAGGGGTAGGATTACAGGTAACACATCACAACCTCAAAACTTTATTCCAAACCATTCATAACCCCGGGGATGTTATGTATTTTTTAAATCGCATATGAACTAGATTACACTTTAGATTAAAACAGCTTTTAAATAATGTTATAAAAATAAAAGATTTTTTTAACGGGGACGTACGCCGTGATTGAAAATTGTATAATATTTTCTATGCAAATACCAATAATATTTTAAATGTATTTATAATTAGATTTTTGAATAATTTAGTAGCTTTATTAAGCGACCTTCGGCTTATTTCGAAGCACTGTAGTAATAAATCGAGAATTATTTTTATTTTATTATATTATGCACACTGTTACACATAACTCAACCTGCCTTCGGCCAAAACCATAAAAAATGCCTTCCGTTTGTTTATAAAATTAGTAATAGCCTTCACTGAATAACGGAAAAAGTAAATATTTCACGTTCGAGCGATAAATTAAGTCAAATAGAAACTACCACCTTAGTTCTAACCTTGAACATAATATTGGGGACTTCATAAACATTGCGTAAGCTCCTATGGGCAATATCACAGTCTACTGGATGCTATATCGTTTCCGATTATCGGGATTAACGGATAGGCGATAGTTACGACTAACGAACGCAGGACGTACTCCCATATAATATTTGGTTTGCTGTGGCTTAATGTAATTTACATTCGAATATGTTCCTTGATTACCACCCTTAGAGTATTCGAATTTGGTATGATTATGCTAATTTAGCGATAAGAATAAAAGCTACAGAATATTATTCCTCGTGGGATATGGGGAGTTACCTTTTTGGCCTACCTCGGCAGTTTTTTCGGCAGGGCGTTATTTTCAGGTGGTTAGGACTTTTGGGTGTAATAATTTGAATCAAAATTTTTCCAAAATTTGAATGAGTGCACAGGGATTAAAATGCGTTGTTTGCCGATATAGTTCTATTTACTCTCATTTTTTCATACTTTTTTATACACAAACAGTCGATTTTAGTCAGTCTTTATCGACACAAAAACTGCAATTAAAATTACTTTGTTTCCTTTTAAATTCTCTCACACGAAACCTACTACTCGGAGTTAACGAAAACTCAAATAATAAAAATTATTGTTAAAAACTTTGCGAAATATAAGAAGTAGGTTTTCGTACAATATGATTCTACTAATACATTCGACATAGTTATAGCAATTTCAAACAAATGCATCGTTTCGATTATGATGGTCTTTCACCAGGGCGATACTGAGAGTATCTCATACGAAGATTTGGAAAAAATCTTATTTTTTGAATATCTGAAAGATTGTAAAACGTCACTTGAACCCCTGTCACACGTAGCGAGTTCGACGCTGTTATTTAGTAGTTATATAGCAACATAAAAATCGCTTCGTGTGATACGGTACTCGATGCAAGTACTACCGAGTTCTTGTATTACTAGCGGCTAGTATAATTGGCAATCATTTGCTGCGGCAACATAGCAGCTTCGAAAGCGCTCCGTGCGGGCATGGCTTATAAGCATAAAAAAATGGAACCAAATAAATATTTATTTTTAAAAAATCTTATGTAAATGTCAAATAAAGCAGGTCCTTGAGCAAAGAAGATCATCCTTCTGCCTTAGGGCTGTTAAAGACTACTCTTACAGTTTTTATTTGATGATCACAAAATGTAGATATTATTCCGAATTCCCTTCAATGTCCTTGACATATGGTCTTTGCTTGGAATAATCTATATCTGTACGTTGCTAATATTACAGACATACACATAATTAGTTCACACATTGAGAAACTTCCTCGAATGAAAGATAACCTATGTACACGCGTCACTATATTTCAGGGGAATTTTGATTAAACTGGGTAAAATGTATGAAAACCGCCATCATCTAGATTCTAGACAACGAATTACTGTAGTCATCTGGAGGCAAAATCTCAATCGTAAAGTTTCTCTTCGTTTCAGATATACATGCAATTATTTTATAATTATTATTCATTTTTATATATACACTTTCGTGATAATGATTCTAATAAAAAAGTTTAACAAAATCAAAAACACAAAGAAACTATTTTAATAGAAGTTTGAACAGAAAATATAAAATTTCTCACACAATGATATTAGGTAAACTTGAAAAATATTTGGTGTATTTTTATGTGAATAACTCACAAGAGTACTAACTGTCCGGAGGCACCGGCATTATGGCATCCGCGGTTGGGGTATGTTGTGATACTTAAGGGAAAGAGATGTGAGAGAGGAAGGTTGGAAAGTACCTGACTATTCAGATTTGAGTATCAAACAAGGATAAGGCCAGTTAAAATAATATTACGAATCTAAACGGCGATCTTTCACTAGGACGATATTAGAAAGCAGGGGAACTCACTCCTGACATCGATGCTATATATACCATAGATTTAGGTTTAATTGTTCCAGTCTGACGATGTCAGTGAAACCGGTCTGGTTGATAATAAATAAGTGGAAAAAAGGTACAAAGGTTTTTCAATAAAAAAAATAAAATAAATCAATTAAAAATTATAATTTCTTCAAATGTTTGGTAACTTTGTGGCATCATTATTAATTATATAAATTAAAAATATACTTTGTATTTACCACTTTAATTAAAATATATAAATATTTCTCTACATGTTTCGATAGCAATGTTATCATCTTCAGGAATAAATGAATACTAAAAAATAATTTCAAGTATAGAAAAATGATAAAAAAATTAAAAATTTAAAACAATAATTTAAGAATATACAAAATATGAGCATAAACAAAAATGAATTAAAGTAGGTAAGTAACAGATTAAAAATGTTAATGACAAAATAATTATAAAACATTGAATAAAACATTTAAATTAGAAATATAAATAAAAATTATAATTATTAATATTAATATGAAAAAAAATTTAAGAGATAGCTATTTTAAAAAAATATTTGATTATTTATTAAATTTAATTCGCTATTAACACTTTTTCTTATTTCTAAAATTTCAAATTTATCTAATTGTAAACCAGTTGTATTTGTATGTAAAACTTTTAAACCTTTATTTATATCAAACGAATGATTGGTTTCTAAAATATGATTTGGAAATTCAGAATAGTTGTTATTATTTAAACATCTTAGGTGTTCCAACCAGCTTTTTATACCAATAATAAATTAAAAAAATACATTTTAAATAACAAAGATAAAGATAATATTTTGAATAAATCAGGAGTATATAAATTGATTTGTAATGATTGCAACTATTTTTAAAGACTTGTAGAAATTTCAGTATTAGGGTTAAGGAACACCTAAGATGTTTAAATAATAAAAGGTTTAAAAGTTTTACATACAAATACAACTGGTTTACAATTAGATAAATTTGAAATTTAAGAAATAAGAAAAAGTGTTAATAGCGAATTAAATTTAATAAATAATCAAATATTTTTTTAAAATAGCTATCTCTTAAATTTATTTTCATATTAATATTAATAATGATAATTTTTATTTATATTTCTAATTTAAATGTATTATTCAATGTTATATAATTATTTTGTCATTCACATTTTTAATCTGTTACTTACCTACTTTAATTCATTTTTGTTTATGCTCATATTTTGTATATTCTTAAATTATTGTTTTAAATTTTTTATCATTTTTCTATACTTGAAATTATTTTTTAGTATGCATTTATTCCTGAAGATGATAGCATTGCTATCGAAACATGTAGAGAAATATTTATATATTTTAATTAAAGTGGTAAATACAAAGTATATTTTTAATTTATATAATTAAAAATTACTTTGTAATCACCACTTTATTAATAGATACATTTCTATATTCTGTATTTTCCTGATGAGGAAAGCATCGCTTACGAAACATGTTGATATGTATGTATTAATACAGCGGTGATTACAAAGTAATTTTCAATTAATTTATTAATAATGACGCCACAAAGTGAATTCCAACATTTTGAAGAAATTATAAAAAAATGTTAACTTCAAAATTATTATTTAATATCAAAAGTATATTCATAACATATACTAACTTTACTCTACAAATAATAAACATAAACATAAATTCAATACAAATTACTTGCAATTATAGAATGAGACATGCACACAAACTATAAATACTTACAATAAAACAAACACATCCTTTGGGGGAAAATACTAGAGATACCAGGATATTAAGCTATATAATTCACTTCCTACACAACTCCAAACAACCTTGCACAAAACAAATTACACATATGGAACTGGCTTCAATTCTTCTAACTACTTTTTTTTTACATTATTTTATAATTCTTTTTCCATATTTAAAAGTCAAAAATTATTTTTTTTATTATTTGTGTTGAACTTCAAAAGTATAAAAAAAATGATATTTTAAAATCTTCCACTTCACCAAATTAATTTAATCTTAAGCAATGCCTTCTACAACATAGATGAATTCCTAGCGTGGAGGACAATATACATTCCACTGTAAAAAAAATATATTAAAAAAAAGCCAGCCAAGAGAAATTTCACCCCACTTGCTTATGACAATTATTACTTAGAAATTTAATTCTCTTAAAAAATTGGTGATTTTGTTTCATAGGACTACAAATGAAAAGTATCTGAAATGGATGTTATTAAAGTGTATCTACGTGAACCAAGAAAGGGTCAATTTTGAAGATGTAATGTAATACAGAAGCACCTACAAAAAAATGGTTTGAGTCTGCTTGAGGACTTGTGCGATTTATTACAACTCCAGTAATATATAAACCAGGCCAAAGGGTCTATTCCCATAAAGGTCAGAAAGCGATTTACGGTGAAAAAAATGGACACATTTGTTGCTATTTTTTTGCCAGCATCTGTATTTGTTTTATTACAATGAAAATTTCCTTAGCGGCTTAGATAAATTTACCTAAAACCTTCACCGTCCTTTCACTTTATCTGTCTAAATGGTTCAGATGTCAACTTCCAGCTGTTAACCCATGAAGATTGATTACTGTTACTTTGCTTGACATAATATGTTGACTTTGACGAGACATAAACATTATTTTCGACGATAGCCAAAACTATAGACTCTCTAGAACATAATATTTAGTAGAATATTGTACTTTATCCAACTGAAATCTTTGAAATTATTTTCACTTCACCCCAGGATAGAAGACACTATTATCATTATCTGCAGTTGGAATGCTAAATTTCCATTGATTTGAATTAAGTAATGTTGTGGTGTGCCATTATTTAATTTTAATATTACAGTCATCATTTTCATATTTCTTTCCACATTAACACTCTCGTTATGAAATGAATCATACGATACCCGATTGAAATTTACTATTACAAGAATGTTAAATAAATACAGCCAAGATGAAAACTTTAAATATTTTTTTTTTAAAATCCTTTCAAAGGAGAAAGTGGCCGAAAAAATCACTGTTCTTCATCTAAGAATTCTACGTACATTATTTTATGTCTCAGTTCTTTTGACTTTAACCCTTCTCTATATTCTTTTCCTAAATAATGTAGGGTTCAAAGATTTATCCTCCATCCATGGGGTCCATGACTCCTTATATATTTACCAAGGAGTAACAACAACCAACTGCTGCTAGTTTGATGTGACGTAATAAATTTTATTTTGGAGATAAATTTTAGATCACTGAAAAGTTTACACATCCGCGGAAAAAAATTTATTTTGTGAAGCTCTAATGCCCCGTAAAGAGCATTTATAAAAATAACAATACGTAAAAAAGCACGAAACACAATAGAGAAACGGTAATAAAAATTAACCCCATTTAATGACGAAGTCAGTATCTTTGAAAGATTAGAATTTCATCTTACCTCATACCTTCTCTCTTTATTTACTCTCTTCTTTTGGATGTAGGAAATTTAATATAAAATACAAATAATGAAAACATAAACAACTGAGAAATTGATAGTTTCGAAAAATAGATGATATGTTAGTGAACGTATAGAAAGATTATAGAATTTTATCTGATAATTAATTCATGATCAATAATCTCTCTATGCCTTTGATATTTTTAGAATCACTACATATTATGTAGGCTTCAGACGCTTGGTAGCAGTTGGGACTCTTGTACGGAACTCACATAAAAAATATAGCATTGTCATACAACTTTAAAAAAATGCAAATAATCGATTAAAATGATTCCACCAATGATGAGGTTTCTCGGTTTACGTTGACTGTTACCATATCGAATTCTATTGACCTATTATTCATAATTTGCATCAAATTTTCTACAAGTTCATATCCTATACCGTAATTATATCCGACCATCACGAATGGCGTGGCATGGTATAATTACTAATAATGTTAAATACATTTATTATTTTATCGAATTGATAAATAAACTCTAAAAAAAATAACCAACAATAACTTTGTTTACGTTTCTTTTATTTGTTTTATACTTTTGCCGATCAGGTTTCGCTACTGCCGTAGCTTCTTTAGGACAGTATACTACTAAACTATGAAGTAAGATTCACTTTTTTTAAGAAGCTTAGATTTTCTATGTCCTTTTCCTCCATAGTTATATTATGTTGAAAATATATTAAGATCTTTTCTTACCAGCCCAGTTTTGAACTTGACCCGTCCGACTGCCAAACCTACCCTACCATTTTTTTAATCCCGTAAGATTGTACGAACCGAAATTTTACACGTTAAATTTATATTACGAAACCATAGCATTCTTATTTTAAGTAAACATTTCACGTTCCGATTTGATGATAAAAGAATGAAAATGATACTCCTTCCTAAAGTAAAAAGATTTTTCAGACTCTCACATTTTCACTGGCTTAATTTTGATTTATCCTTTATCGCAGTATTTTTTCCAAAAATATTTTATTTCTTCACCGAAAACTTCGCTGTTTTGTTTATTCTTTGTTAGGGAAACAGTCCTATTTAAATTGTTATTGTTATTTGAAAAACATGGGACATACCTACTGATTGATTTTCCAGTAATACTTTTGACTATTGGGGGAAACGGCTTGATAATGATACAAATATATCAATATAAAACAAATTATTTAATTATTGTAGATGAATCGATTTCTGAGAATTAAAAATATTAACTACTTATGATATTGAGAGAGAAGATTTTATTATATGGGAAGTTATTATTTGACTCCTCACCAATTATATATTAATATGGTTGGGAAAATCATAAACTAACATTAATGTTTAAGTTAATTACATTTATTTGTAATCTGCGTAAGGGTAGTCAGTAGATAGACCAAAACAAGGGGTTGCTATTAATAATACTTATATGTCCACTAATTACCAATTTCTCGTAGGTCTAAAGGTCGCTCTGAATCGTAACTGTTATAGGGAAATTGTTATTATTACCTACTGTTGTTAGAAGATTGTATGTCTGTTTGGCAAACTAAGCGTTTAAAACCTTGGAGCTTTACTAAGATGGGTGAAATGGCGTCCTAAAGCTGATTTGTGGTCCGGAACTAATTGTTTGATACGAGAAAATCGCAGCCATTTCAGCTTACCTATCAGATAATCAGGCCTAGTAAATTATTTTCATAGACGCAGGACCAACCAGATGTGAAATATTCTAATTCAGATATAGTTTGTGATCGTAAAAATATATTAAGATTTTACCCGTGGTAATGGTAGGATACATCGGATATAAATAAATTTTAAAGACGTATTAAAGACTAACAATGTCAATATGATTAATTAATTTATACCAATTAGGTGTTGGCTTATTTATCAATACAAACATTTTCACAATTTAAAAAAAAAAACATAAATGTTGCTTTTAAAATCCAAAACGTGCAGTTCATCACTACTATGCCTAACGTAGGCATAACTTACCAATAAAATGTAGACATTTAATATAGTGGAACTAGAAGTTTTCATTGCCATGGAACCACCAAGCGACTCATTTTATTTTCCAAATTTGCTGCTGTTCAGTTTTTATTGTTTTCGACTTTTATAGTTATTTATGAAGAAATAAGGCGAAACAACATAACTCGATTTTGAATGATTTTTTTTTTAAATTTATAATTTTTATGTGTGAACTTCGCTTCGTTCTTTTATTTATCTGAAATCGAATGCACACCCATGTTGATATTTCGATACATAAATTTCAAAAGTACAAAAAATCGTCTATCTATGTAAAAAAAATTATCACTGAACATAAAATTGTCTTAAAATATAACGTATGATCGTCTTCTTTCGGAAAGTATTACTAATTTTTAAGTACCGTTAGGTTGAAGTAAAAAATATGTTATTGTATGAAGATTGATACACTTTGTGGTTATCCATTATAATTAAATGAAACAATCAAACTTCTCTTCAACAATTTTATTTTCCATGCCGACCGGTTTCGGAACAACTATTCAATTATCAGGGAAAAATACATATTAATCAATATACAAAATTATGGCAGAACATACATAATAGGTGTCACAGTAGGGCTGGGGGTGTGACTACGGGTAGAATTAGTTTCTATGACACATTTTAATAGATTTTGTGTGAAATATATTCATAATAATTTACAGAAATCGTAATATCATAAAATATATTTTACGTAACAGACGTATAACTTTACTATTTTTTGCTCATTAAATAAGAAAATATTGAAGTGGCTATTGGGTTCCTACTAACGGGTTTTATAATCCTCGTCACTCGACGCTCGCGCTCGGTCTGATGGTTTAGAAAGGGAATAAAATACTTATTTAATAAATTGTGGGAAATTTTCTATTACCCCTCATTTTTAGACTTCCTCTTGCTTAACATATCGCAAGTATGATAATTAATTTTTTTATTGATTTATATATGTATTATAAGTATTTGAATTAAAGCACATATAAATAAAAGTTACTTTACTTTTCACAAGTTGAGTTCCAGTAGCTCGTGGTCATGAGAGGAATATTTACATACATAATAAAAAGAAATGCATTGTAGGTGTTATGTAAACAATATTAAAAAACCTATTAAATAACTACAAACGTAATTCAACAAAATAATTTTAGGAATATAGTTAAAATAATGAAATAGTCATTAATATCCTGGATAGCAGTGGCGTGCATTGCTCTTTGACCAAAGGTAGGCTGTATGTAGTTTGTCAAGTTCGGGCATGAATTTATTTTGCATTCAATATTTGAATGTTACTAGTTTATTATCATCTTCCGCTGACTGTAGTGGACAATTGAATACATGAGTAAACAAGTACCAAGTTTACAAATCTTTATAAGAAATTTGTCACCTTGTTAATTTTTTCAAAATATTTCTAATGATGCCTCATTTTTTTAGGGTAGGCACAGCTTTTCAACTATTATGGACTACACGCTACCGCTAGATATTTTATATTAAGGATGCAGTATATCATTACCCAAGTTCAGGGAGTTAATTTGCCTTTTGAATTCTTCATATTTCAAAGCGTCCGCCTTGGTTACATTAATTTTGTTTTTGAAAAATAATATAATGAACCATATAAATACCAGAATACAAGTAGTGGTGCTGAAGTATGGTCGTCCTTAGCATTGGGGCTGCTGTTAAACCATTTGTTTTGAATGTATTGCTTATACTATCAGTGGATTGAATTTTATCGATGAAAAATTATAATTATAAACTTAAAATTATAAATATAATTCATTCCAATTCAACTCCAACACTTCCGGTACGGCCAATTGCATTACAAAAAAATCATTGGCGTGCAGTCTATAAAGGCTAAAAAATGGTGCCTACCTTATGAAAATGGCCTGTTTGAAATGTTTGAAATTCATTTTATGCAATACCTCAAGTCTCAAAAAAAATGAATTAGAGTATATACCCGTAAGAAACTTTTACTCCCATTTTTCAACCTGGCCACCATCATCAACATAAGATAATAACGAATAACGCAATAATTATAATAAAAAAAATACTGCAGCCCATCCCCTGGTCTTGGAACAATGCATGTCACTGCAAACAATGTAATGTCATTGGGTACAGCTACTATTGATTTCAATCGGAATAATATTCATACAGTTCTGAAATGTGAACAAAAAATAAGTCATCTTTCATTTATATCAATAGTAAAAAGTCACGTGTTTACGATAAACTTTTTATGGGCACTTTTGACATATGGAAAAAATAAATTGATCTTACATCCTGAACCAAACCTTACGGTATAATTTATTTCCTTGATATATGGATTGGGCGTGGAAGAATAAGTGAAAAAAAGACAAATCGTTCGCACAACAATGTGAATTAGATCAGATATGAATTTCCCCAGCATGAATCATGAGAGAAGTATTCACCGAAGTCTTCAAATAAGTGAGATATGCATTCAGATTTAACGGATGAATGTAGAATGTACTTAAGTAACTAACTAACTAACTAACTAACCATCACGCCGTTTCTCCGCAGGGGTAGGCAGAGAGGACGGACCGCCAAACAACTCGATCTTGGCATACACTTCTTGCTTCATTCACATTCATACATCGTCTCATACATTCTCTTCTATTCCGACTTCTGACATGGCCCGACTATTTGTATTTGATTCACTTGATCGTGTCATGTCTTCCTCGGACGTCCCCGGCTTCTTCTTCCATCCACATTCGCGTCATACATTCTACTTACACCTTTTTTCATTCATTCGCTCTACATGCCCAAACCATCTAAGCGTCCCTTTCTTAATCTTGCTCACTACGCTTACATCAGCCTTGCATTCTTTACGAATCTCAACATTTTTCACACGATCATATATGGTTTTACCACACATTCGTACTTAAGTATCGGAAATAAAATATTACATAGCTTAGAAGTCTTAGACGACAATAATATTCCAATGGACTTGAATGTAGCTACCTATTTTTAAGCTGTGTCTTTAAAAACAGAGAATCGAAAACCTTTATTTCAAATATCCATGGAGTGACAGACTGTTTTAATTCCTTCAAAGTTAGACCAGGGGCAAAGTTTGTATTTTAAATTCTTCCATGTTTTCAATTGAATTAAAACATTTATAAAACCTGTAATGTACATTTTGTGAACAAAATATGTACAGTTAACTCATAAAATTCCTGGCAATTCCACCAAAAGTTTGAACTTTAGACTTCCGAAAACCAATTTGTCGGGAACAAAGAATAAAATTTGTTATAAAGTGCCCAAAAATGGTAATGAGCAAAATGTTAAGGAAGTTATCAGTTGTGTTTTTTTTTTACTTTTTATTTTCGTAATAAGATTGTATTTATATTAATGAGAGGAAGGAATGAAGTTATGAAAGGGTTTCACATTTATCTCAATACATTTGTATTAGACGTTTCTTGCCATGCAAACGAAAGGCTCGCGTACATTTATTATTTATTGAAAATATTACAAAAGACTTCTGTTATCTTCAAGATAAGTTGAAAAAAAGACATAAATATTTTACAAATATGTACTTCGCATAAATTCACGTCAAATTAAAACAACTAATTAACTTGAGACCATGAGAGACAACTAATAATTAAAAGCTATTTTAATAATTATTTTCTAAGTATTTCAAATGGTATGGACAATTAAATTTGCTGCAGGTGTTACGTGAACTTCTTTTTCTCATATGTGTTTTTTTGAATGATAAATAATTGCGTAACAAGTCGGGTGGATTATATAGGCGTGTCAAAAGAAATTTAAACGGTCTTCCTGACAGGACTCGTCGTAGGCACATGACAAATTGATCAAGGTTTGCGGTTAATGTACTTCAAATACCTTTGGATCGTATTTTATTAATTATCGTTTTGTATGATGGTGGATTAGATATCATTATGCATATTGCGCAACCACTCTAGGGTTAAACTAAAATAAAAAAAACGCTCCATAAAACTACTTAAAGAGAATGAAAACGACTTTTAAATCTGTTGCTTTTTTTTAAATTTTAAGGTTATCCTAATATCTGTAGGTTGGATTATTTATACCGTGTAACACCGCTGTGGGAGTTATTTAGATAATAACAATACCCTGCATAAATTTTCTTGTTAAACGGAGAGTTTTGGGTAAATTGGGTAATCGAGTAAGTTTGGGTAAATTATCACTAAATTGCTGTACAAAATTACACACGTAGTGTATTGAATTATTAATTACACAATTATGTATGTACATAGATGGGTAAATTGTTTTTCCACATCTTTGCTTTCCCCTAACAATAGGGACGATTAAATTAATACTTAATAGTATCTTTATCAATACATTCGTAAATGGCAAAAACCACTGTAAGTTGCATAATGAAGTCTCTTAAACTGTGAGCTGATGATATTTGCAAAGCCTTTTCTGCATGGCGCAGGGCAATACCACTCCTTTATCTCAAGTTATTTATTGATTGTTTTTGTGTTTAATTCGTAAAACTGTATTTAATACTTTAGAAATTTTATGTTAATCATATTTAATAATATCATTATTAAGTTCTGTAAGTATTTTAGTTTTTTTTTGTTACAGCTTTTCTGTGTTAATTTCAAACTATGGTTAATCCACATTGCGATGACTTACTTATAAGATTTTATTTACTCCCATCCTTTTCTAATTTGGACGGTGTTTAAAATTATTTATTACCGATAAAATCGATTTAGTTAAAAAAATATATAATTCTCTATTCTCTGTGGTGCTAACATTTATAATGTATTCTCCCTGTATTTAAATGACAATATTTTCTTAATTGATTTATTTACATTTGTAAAATTGTTTTGGTATTATCAACATACTGAGAAGTGGGGAATATTTTTTTTCCTTACTTATTAATTAATGTTATATTAGTATCATTCGATCGTTTGTTAATTTCCAATTGTTCAAGTAAATTTAATCTAAGACTCTTCCTTAATATATGTAAGAGTTTAGGCTAATTGTTGTTAAGCGGGGCGTGATTATTCACTAAGAGAGTCCCTGAACGCCGAAACAGCTGTCACAATAATAAAAACTAAAATTAAAGAATTAAAATTACTTTGATTTCACCACTTTATTAATATATACATACCGACATGTTTAGAAAGCATTGCTTTCCTCATCAGGAATATATAGAATACTTTATATTCATTAGGTGGTGAATACAAAGTAATTTTTAATTCATTTATTAATAATGACGCTACAAAGTGAATACCAATCTTTTGAAGAAATCATTAAAACTAAAATACAGACAGATCTTAATAATAACATTATTTAATTTCTAAAAAATAAGAGTAATTTAATTCTCATGATGAGTAATTTATGTGAAATGATATAATGATTTCAAAATCATTACTATTTAGTTGTTAAATAAGCAAAATTACATTAAAAAAGTGGGTGTTAAAACATTGGTGTAGCAGGATAGTAACGACATACCTGAATAATTATATTGAATGCATATTTTTTTACATATCGACCCCTTGGAATAACAAGGTTCCATATGACATGGCAAAGCACACTATCGCATGACTTTGCTGTGTCAAATGGAACCTTGTTATTCCAAGGTTAAAAAAGTTTATTTTTTTATGAAAATTGACGTACATAGTATATACTCGTACAATTACGTATATTGTCATAATGATACTGTAGCGCGTGGAAATGTTGGTAGAAGCATTAAAACTTCCCCATCGTATATTTCTATGTACAACGTGATATTCAGCTAACGAAATAAATTTAATTATTTATTATATGCACCTTATCTTCATCCCTTTGTCTTATCCTACACGCCTTCTTCCACATTCGGGCCCTCACAGTATTTCCGAACGCGTCTATGCGTGATATCGTAAAATGTAGAACCACGATAAAGAAAAATTTTGAATCCCGAATGCTTCCCGCATTAACACTCGTCCTTGTAACCGAGAACGCAATCTCAGCCTTCAAAGGGGTCAGTGTATTCCCCGGTGATGAACGTTTTCTTGACAGGAATTCCCCTCTACCACCAGACCGTAGCCGAGAAGCCTCCCTATGGCATTTCTTCGATAATTGATGTCATTTATTATTCTCGTTTCACCACCGGAGCTCTGTATGCCATTATTTAAAAATAGGTATGCACGATCAATGTGCTATTTCCTTATATGTTGTTGAATCCTGATCAGGAACATTGGAAAACTTTATAAGGTTGAAATATTTACCTGCTTTAAGTATCAACGTATCCAGGTACCCAATAGTATGCGTAATTAAAACAAATATTATGGTTCGTGCATAGAATATAATATCTGAGCTAAATATCATAGTATTATCATACAACATTAAAACCTTTTCTTTTACATTTTAACTATCTTGAGTACGATATGAATTTAACCTCAGTCGGGAGGACTCCTATCCCGGAGCGACCGGTACACCAGGGAAACTGTTTTCTTAGGATTTGGAGCAAGTGCTCTGTGGATGGGAAGGAGGTTGGAGTTTATTCAACCTAATAAGCCAACATTTGAATTTAGGATGGGTAGGAATAAAGAAATTGACTGAGCGTTGGTTTTCGTTTCTCACTTCGTGTGTCTTTTTACTTTTCGGTTTTTATCGTTTCGAGCTTATGTCTTTTTTTTGGCCCTTTCGATATCTCCTTGCTCCTTATTAACTATGTTAGTCTCTTCTATCTCATATTACTTCTGCTCGGCTCTTCCGAATATTTCTTAGGTTTAATAATATTTTCTTGCCTCCGCTTCCATCTTCTTGCTTCTACTCGTTTTTTGTGCTTCTTCTTAGTTCTTCTTGGCGCTCCTAGTCGCTTCTTGTGTCTTCTTTCTTTATCTTCCCTTTTTGCCTCGTCGTGTCATTTCTTGCACTTTCTCAACTGTTCTAGCATATTAGTGACGCTTCTTACCTATTCTTTTATCTCTTTTCCACGAAATGGTAATTCTGTGCTCTTCTTGTTTCATTATGCCTCTTCTTGGTTCTATTAATACCTCCTTGCTTCCTCTCAGTGCGGGTTAGCAGATATTTTGTTTACCACCAAAATATATTTTTCTTCAATATTCTTTAAATATTAATGATTCAATGTAAAATATTGATAATCTTGATAATATTTTATAGTTGGATAATTCAATAATGTATCAATGCAAAAATGGGAGTAATAAAAATACTGATTTTATTTAAGAAAATACCAGAAAATTGAGATAAGACCTACTAAATGTTTGGAAGAAATCTCACGTCTCGAATACCTTTTCGTGTATATGGTCATAAGAAATCAATTAATTTATCAGTCTATAAAGTAATAGAGATATACGAGTATTTATTGTATCATAAAAAATACACGTTAGTGCTCAGTGTAAAAAAACAAGTTATTGTATCTTATGTACGAGTATCTAAAAATCAATGTAAGTTTGTTTGTTTGTCCTCGATGTTCTCGAAAATTACTCTCCTGGTTTCGCTGAAAATAGTACAGTTTGTTTTTATTAGTGCTGGGAAGGTTTAAAAAGTAGTTTGAATGAAATCCAATATTTAAAACTGTTGCTTTAATGAGTATGAAAAACATTGAACCCGCCATGTTTTATTTAGGTTAGCACATAAATATAACACTCTGGTTAGCCACAGATTTTATATTCAAAAGAAGAGGTTTTTTTTGGATAGAAAATTTTCAAAATGGAATTCACGAGTAGGTACCTACTTAAGAACCTTATTATGAAAAATTAAAAGTTTGGAATGAAATAAAATATTCAAATTAATGTTTCTTTATTTGAAGATAGTTACTTTCGCTGTCAAATCAATTATGGCACCCTAATGACAAGCAAGAATTCACAACTTCATAACTTAATTAAAAAAAAATCCCCAGCAAGGCCGGGTACAAATCAGCTAGTATATTATAAAGTAGTAAAAATGTGTTTGAAACAATAAAATACCGGTTACTATTTTTAAATATTTAACCTTAATATACAAAACTCCAGATTCCATAATTCTAGGTTTCTTTTTAATAAAATCTTTGATGTTAGAGTACCTTAATAAATTGATACGATAATCGTAGTAGCGATCTAAGTCAAGCTCTTTGAAAACGTATTTTTCCACGTACACAGCCGATATTTATCAACCGATTCCGTTCTCAGATATTTTCGGAACAACTGGTTTTAGTTGAATTAACCTAATTAGATGATATTTTTGATAGAGGGGTCATATGATCGCGTGTCGTTACTTATGGGGAATAATGATTTAAAAGTGGCATGTAAGCTTTCAATGAATATATTAGCATTTATTATGATGTGGTCTTGTTAAAGTCCCGCAAAATATACTTTCCGCGATACGACCTATTAAATTCAAAGAATATACAGAAGTACCTACCTCGATTATCCTTATACTCGTATTGCGCAAATAAAAATTGAACCGAATAAAAATAAAAGCTCTCTTTTTCAAAACAAAGGGGACAATTTATATTGCGATTGCCGTTTCATAACGCGTAATCTAGCCTGACTTATATTTGGGGGGTGATTAGTTGTTATTGGTCTGTACTTCCCCTCGTTCAGTATGCAGATCGCCGGATGTGGTTTTACCACCTTGTAATCCACAATTACCCAGTAAATTAAAAAAATCAAGGAAATGGTGTTCACCACCATAAAATAAAGAAGATCACAAGAAATGCGAAGTGTGCGAGTTTCTTGATCGACCGACCATTCGGAATTTAATTTCAAATTCAGAAATACGCTCTCTCAGTACAAATTCAAAATCAAGTGGAATGGAATATATGAAATCAAATAGTGTAAAAGAGGCGTAGAGTTGTATTTTTATTGGCTCTCTCGAGGTAAGAACCAAAAGGTATTATTCATATACAATTCTACATGAAAAGCATTTCTAACATGTATTATTTATTCAGTGTTCACCACAATAAATTATGTTTACAATAAAAGAATTAAAAATAACTTTGTGTTCACCACTTTATTAAAATATACATCTCAACATGTTACAATAGCGATGCTTTCCTCATCAGGAAAATATAGAATACAAATAAATACAAGTATTCTATATATTGCTGATGAAGAAACCATCGCTTTCGAAACACGTTAATTTGTATATATTAATAAAGTGGTGAATACAAAGTAATTTTTAATTAATTTATTAATGACGTCACAAAGTGAATACAAATCTTTTGAAGAAGTTATATACAAATTTTATACATTTTATCAAAAGCTAATTTTTGTTTTTTTTTTGTTTTTTGTTTCAGATGACTCCCGAGGAACAATTCAGAAAAACACAACGAAGTAACAAATTTTGCAAACAATATTGTGCTCAGATTAAATGTGTGCTAAAGTTTAACAATAAGAATGACTTTACATAGAATAAAAATACACCAAAGTTTTGTAAGCAAGTAGATAATAATAAAACATAAGTGTTTGCCAAAATAAACGATCTGGTTAAGTGTAATGTTTAACAAAAATACATATGTACTAACATAAGCAGTTTTAAAATAATGTAGTTAGAAAAAGTGTAGTCAAACAATATGATGAATTCTTCGTACGTGATATACCCCATTGAGGCGTGTAGAGGCTTCGGGCTCAATATCACACCGGAAACATACAACCTTACCCAAGTATGGAACCTGAATGGAACCGATTTTTACTGCCTGGAGCACGCTCCTCAGTTAACTTACGGAAAATGGATCAAGGTCATAGTCCTGAGCATCCTGGCTGTGCTTTCTTTGGTTGGGAACTTGGCTACGATAGTCAGTATTCGCCGCAGTCAAAAAGCTCGAAGGTTTTCCCGAGCTTCGTGCAGTGCCATCTATAGCTTGATCCTGCAGTTATCAGTGGCTGACTTGTTTGTGACGGTATTTTGTTTGGCCGGAGAGGCGGCCTGGAGTTATACAGTGCAGTGGCTGGCCGGAAATGCAGCCTGCAAATTGTTCAAGTTTGTGCAGATGTTCAGTTTGTACCTGAGCACCTTTGTGCTGGTGCTGATTGGAGTGGATCGTTTTGTTGCCGTAAGGTATCCCATGAAGAGCCTGTCCACGGCAAAGAGAGGGACGAGTCTTCTGATCTTTGTATGGATACTGAGCGCTATCCTGAGTCTACCACAGGTAAGAAAAACCCGCTTTGTATTTTTATGTTTTTATAAGAGATTATTGAGATCATTGCGGCAAGATCATAACTACAATCAAAAGTTTCACGTTATGTAAAAATGTTGTATGTTTAAGGCAGTGAGAGTTAAAGAAATCAACTAAAAATTCACAAAGACATACGAGAATTTATTTCACAATTATTTATTATTTTAGCTGTTTACTAGTTAATTAGTTAATTTTATATTTATTTCCACATTTTCTGTTATACTTGTTTTGATAAAGGAACAATTCTGTCGAACCCGGTCAACAGTTCAATTTATTGCAGCACTTCAAAACCAAGTATTATTTTATATCGTACTAGCTATTGTGTACCCGGCCTTGCTCGGCATTTTAAAATATATTATTTAATAAACATGTGTGAATTTTTGCTTGTTATTTGGGTGTCATAATTGATTTGGCAGTGCAAGTAATGCCTTGTGGCGACTATTACTGTCTCTAAACAAAGAAACATTCATTTGAAAATTTTAATTCATTCCAATAATTTATTTTTTCAAAATAGATCTAAATAATAAAGTTCATAAGTAGGTACCTACTAGTGTTTTTCATTTTGAAAATATTCTACCCAAACAAACCTTCTCCTTTTGAATATGTAGTCTGTTGCTAACCAGAGTGGTATATCTGTGGGCTATCGTCAGCACAACATGGCGGGTTCAAGGTTTTTTAATACTAATTTTAAAACGTTATAGAAACAGTTTTATGTATTGGATATCATTCAGACTACTTTCAAAACCTTCCAGGCACTAGTAAGAATAAACTGTGATATTTTTTAGCTAAACCGGTTTAGTAATTTTCTGGAAAGTCGAGGACAAGCAGACAAACATTCATTTTTATATATAGAGACTAGACTACAGTAATATATATGCTGTTTATGGATGCCTAATCACATGGACTAGCAAATGGACTTATATAATTAATATAAATCTCTTCCGATCGGCTTCATAAGAAATATTTTTTTTAAATTATTGTATTAGAGATTACTGGTCTACTTACAGTACAAGATTTCTTATATTCACATTTTAAACATTTGGGAAGATAGGTATAAATTTATTTAATTAAAGAGTAATAAAATATAACCACTGCTTAAAAAAATTCGTTCAACAGTTCATTCATCTTATTATACTATGCTGTGCTAGAATATTTGTTCTGCTTTGTGGTATCTTGAACAAGACGTGGTGACAACTACGGCTAAAATTTTCAGGCACCTATAAGCCATTGCATCCCAAGGGGAATGGGCTATCAATAAAGGAATGTATTATACTAATGTAATATTGCAAGATTTGCATAACTTCTCGTTTCTAGACTAATTCTATTTGTTGTCTTAAGTAAGTCCGTATGATGCATGGTCCTTGGATAAGTTTCATGCGTCTGCTGTCAGGCACCTGAGGAGTTTTTTTTTCCGTTTTTGTTTCAGCATATTTAAATTCTTAATTTGATACGGAATCCATATCTCGTTAGCGTACACGGCCCTTGAGGTGATTTTTCACAAAAATGACGCTATACAAATAATAAAGTATTATTATTACTAGCTTACTTCAACTTACTTCTTATATCGCCAACTTTCCGTGCACCCCATTTATTAGTAGCTTAATTTGTTTGATTTTGGCATTTAACCTACTTAATTGTTATAAATTTAAATGCCTCAGAAAGGGTATAGATTTCTAATATAAGAGTGATCAGATATTTGTCACGTGACAGACGATTTACAATCATAAATATTCACATTAAGGACAATAAAATTGGCGTTCATTATGCAATTACACGGCCCGTAAACTTAAGCTATTGAAAAGTCATCAAATCCGTTCATAGTCCGTGACTGAATTGAACTAAAATGATAATGTTTAACCCTTTAGGTGCCACATGTATTTTTTTTAAATGCTGTAGAAGTGTCGATAATCCATGAATATACACATTTTTTTTTTATTTTGATTACTTTTATTTTTAGACACATGTTTTCAATAATGTGACGTAATTTTAGAACCGTGACGAATTTTATGGCTTGAGCTATACTCGTATATCGTTCTTTGGCACTCAAGTACAATAATGTATCGGAACGATATATCGTTCGGTGGCACCTAAAGGGTTAATCAATAAAATAAAGTTTACTCAAACCTCCTTCAGACAAATTTCATTGATGTCAGTAGGCACCTATTATAGCCCTTTAAATGATTATTATCCTTTGAATACTTAGTACAACCAGATATGACTGCATTCAAAAATTATGTTGATCCGGAAAGAACGCAATGCTGATGTAGATTTTGGAAGGAATGTTTGTTTGATTTTTTTACAAATAGAGCAGATGAACAGATAAAGGAATACTAGGCCTTCGAAAGTGAATGACTCAAAAAGTCGAGAATGCCCGAAGAGGACGTGGCATGATCACATGAATAAAACGCTTAAGTCGGGTCATTTTAAAACTCAGAATAATATAAGAGCTTGTATGATATAATGTATTCGAATGAAGCAAAGAGGGTGTGCCAAGACAGAGTTGTATGGAAATCGATCTTCACTGCCTACGGGGAAACTGCGAGATGTAGTTAAATTGAATATTTTTTAGTTTTCGCTGAACAACCATCCCCAAAGCATCAAACTTTTCCCATAATTAATCATCCACAAAATATCAAACTTTCCCAATAAATTAATCACCCACAAGTAATTTGAATAATGAATGATGAATAATGAGTGATAATAATTCTACATCGACAAATTCAATAGATTTGAAATGAACTTTTATAAAGATAATAATTTATTATGCATCTCCACTGTGACTGCAGCACGCTGAGAGCTGCGATTGTGTTACGATTTATCGCCCTTCCCTGGTATTGGAACATTTTTCATTTGGTTCCGATGCAGTTTCCAATAAATTGGAAGTTATTGCTTCACTAAATTGGTGCAGACAAACCCCGGCCAAGCGCTGTTTAAAACACTTAAACTCTGCGAACAGTATTTATTATCATTTAGGGCCTCCCGAAGCGATAGCATTAAATTACCACTAATTTAATATGTCCAAAGTCGGGGTTAAGTTTAAACACTGGATCAAGTAAAATGTGTGTGTGTGTGTGTGTAACCACATATATTATGAAACATCTTCACACGAGAGTCAAGGCCTACACTTCTACACGTTTTCTACTTTATTATTATTGTTGCACATTTTTAGTAGCGCCGTTGAGGAGAGAATAGAATCACCTCAAGGGCTTTAATATTGGTTTAATAAATTAGTAAAATAATTTGATTATTTTACCACCCTGACAGTTGAAATACAACAGTATAAGTGAACATTCTTGTAAGATTATTGATATCACTGAAGTCACGTACGATTTAATTTTTGGCTAAATAATTTTGTTTCGGGTATCTTCTTTCTCTGGAGTTTTCTCCTATCTTAGGTTTGCTAACATCAACGCAATCTTCACCTTAAATGTTGCAGTCCAAAACACCTCTCATAAAATGCAAAAAAATGCTATCGTAAGTAACCAACTGTCTAGTACTAACTGCCTTCTGTAACTAATCTTCTTTAAATATAATTTAATAAAGAGGAACTAAAAATGTTTTTAATGTAAAACTAGAAAAATGAGGGCCACATTATCAAATAATGTGATAAAAAAAAATTTTGGATTTCGTCGATACCTGATTCTAATTCTGCATACCTTCATTGTTGATAAAAACGTGTTAAACTCCTGAATATTGATAAATAAGATTTACGTTTTGAATGATAACCCGTGGCCGGGAGACTTGTAGATCGTCGGCCCCTAAAATATCAGTTTGTATTACTAGTACTAGCAGTGGCACGCAGTCTATAAAAGCTGAAAAGCTGTGCTTACTCTGAGAAAAACAACAAACTCTAAAGAAAAATGAAAAGATAAATAGAAATAAGAAATAAGAAATAAGAAAAAATGCAAGAATTTCTAAGAAAAGGTAAGAACTTGATTCTAATTTATTCATTTGGCCTCAAAAATCAACGGAAAATGATGATAAAATGAATGTTATCAAATATTCAATGTAAAATTCATACCCAAACTAGAAAAACTACACACAGTCTACCTTTGATCGTAGAACAATGGACGCCACTGTTACCTACAATGGTTCAGTTATTGGTTGCCACACCTCTTAAATATTGAATTTTTATCATCATCAATTATTGTTTAACAAATCGTCTTCTTTTTACTGCTGATAAATGTAGCATCATTTCTTTTTCCATGAATACCCCACAAGAGTCCCAACCGCTCCCAATCGTCTGGAGCCAGTGAGACTATGGCATCCGCAATTGGGGAATGTTGTGAAGCTGAAGTTATTGGGGAGGGGAAGGAGAAGGGGAAGAGGAAGGTGGGGAAATACCTGGCTATTCAGATCTGGTCACCAAACACCGTTAAAAGCCATTTCAAGTAACGTTTCAATTCTGAATGGTGGTCTTTCACCAGGGCGATGCTGAGAGTATCTTCCGCTCTGGATATCTTATTATCGAAAGAAAAACGCAATATTGTACCCCTAATATTTAAGAAGAAATTTTTAAATAGGGTAAATTTAAATAGAGATCTTGGAGTCATTCACATCGAGCACATCACTTCGAAGTCTTTAAATTTGTGAGCATTTATGCTCAAAGTAAGCTCAGTTTTTTTTAATCCACAATTTTTTTTATATGCTTTACATATCATACATCAGAACCCACCTAGAAAATGTTTCAAGGCTGTGGAATCCTCATTGTTCTACATTCAAATCAAACATAAAGAGTTTGAAAAAGTTTTTGAAATATCAGTAGTCATATAGCAGAAGGTCCCATCTGCACTTTCTTTATGTGTTTTCTTTTTCTATTTTTCTTCTAGAAACGTTCCAATATGCTCTTATCTCAGAGTGTAGCAAAAGGATACATCCGTCAACAGCCTACAAACAATGTTACAAACAATAGAAAAGACAATACCCATAAAAATTACAACTTTTGTACCTCGCGATTTGCATAATTTATTAAGAACTGTACCATGTACAAGGTAAAAAAGATGAATGTTAAAAAAATGAAATGAATCGATTAATAAATATGCGAATGTCAAAAAAGGTCAATGATCAAAAATATATTTTTAATAATTTTTTTGCGCCGTGTTACGAGGTTTTGCCTCGACCATGGTGCAAAAAAAGGCATTTAAGAAATCACCAAAAAGTGTTGTTGGCAAAAGAGCCCATTTAAAATGAAAGAATTGACCTAATATATCGGTTGGAGCACTAGATCGAAATCGTATTGTTGCTCTCTTGAACAACATTGAAATTAACAAATCTAACATCGCGATCAATTTTACGGTCGAGTATAGGGGATCACTTCTACCGGATTAAAATTCCACTTAACAAAGAACTAGTTATAACAAATGTCAACAGAGTGAAAAAAAAGTGTTAGAGAAATGTCAAACGTCATATGTTTCGCGATCCGAAAATTGAATAACATAGATTTATATAACCTTTTTCAAATATCAAAAACACGTTTTTTGAATATTTTAAATAAAATTGAAGAGAACCTAACTTATTCTGCTTATTTTAAGCCACGTTTTGTCTTGTTTTTTTACGGAGGAGAAATTTCAAATGTCAAATGTAGGAAGCGTTCGCGCCATAGCAAAGACAAGCTAACACTTTTGTTCTCAACATATTTTAACACACACGTTTGTAAAATATAAAATATTGGGTCATGTATTACATTATTTAAAACAAATTACGAGTATTCATAACAAATTGAATATTACCTAGTCTACGTTAATTTAACATTGAAAGTTTTTACTTATTTATCTATGAAAGTGAACGGGCACCCAAGGATGATCAAAGATAAAAACTGCTTTAGAAACAGGCGAAAAAAGCATTGCTCAATAAAACACTTGGCTGGTCGGTGCCTCAGATTAATCAAACGAAAAGTTGGAAAAAACGGCCGCTAGTAATGCTTTTCAAAATATTTCATAATTTTATTGATATCCAGTACCTATAACAAAATAATATTTTCAGATGTCCAGAATTACTCGATCTCCGGATACACCTTATATTTTAAAGTGACATAAAATTCTCTTGAAAAAAATGAATTGGAAGAAGCTGTAGCAAATTTATTATGTTATACTGAAGCATCGATGTACGAGTATTAATTTCAACAATTTCTTCACAAGTTTGGTATTCAATTTGTGCCGTCATTATTAATAAACGAATTTAAAAAAATTACTTTGTATTCACCACTTTATTAATACACACAGATATTTACATGTTTCCAAACGATTCTTTCTTCATCAGGAATATATAGAATACTAAAATAATAATGTCAAATAAAGAATATAATGTGAGTCTATACTTATATTAATAATAATGTCATATACAGGCTATAATGTTAATATTTACTTTTAAGTATATATTAATAGTGATGTCAAGTATAGACTATAATCTAAGTATATACTAGAGCATTCTATATATTCCCGATGAAAGCATCGCTTTCGAAACATGTATATACGAGTAGATATCTGTGGATATTAATATAGTGGTGAACGCGAAGAAAAAAAAATGTACAATTGAAATATTAATATATTAAAATGTATGACGCACTTAAAAAATGACATTCGATCGATTGCATATCATGGAAAATTATTTATTTTAATGCATTTTTTCATAATTCTTACCTTTTTTACTGTCAGTAGGTTTAATTGAATACTTAAAACCATTTAATATTATTATTATTATTGATACCCATATCCGTATGATTACCCAGGTAGTATTTCATAAATTACGTTTTTTCTAGCTTTTGGTAGATGGAGTTCAGAACTATATGAACTGATTTATATTATTTTTTAATTATCTTTCTTCTTTTGGTCTTCAATTTTGAATGTTGTTATTTAATTGGTGAATAGTAACATGCCATTTCAAGATGACCTTGCAAACCTCCCGGCCAGACCCTCCAGGAAATCTTTTTAAAAAGAACGCGAAATACTGCTTCTATCACGATACTCCTCTGAAGAGTTGTGGTGAACTCAGTGGCAAACCTCGAACGAGAAAAACAAGTACCTCGTTGTAGACCCTACTATTAAATTGTCAGGGTTTTCTCTACCTCGGAAGACGTGGACCTAATTAAACCGCATCCGGTGCACTCACAACTATTGAAAGTATATGATGCATAAATGGGGCCTAAAGGATTCCGAACTTTGTGAATGTGGACACATTCAAACAATAGAACACAACGTAGAAGAATGTCCCGTTAATCAGTTTCCCTATGCTACATCTGTGCTGAACCAAGTGATTCCAGTACAGTAAATACAGTATGCCACTATGACCTACACCAACTCTTATCCACCATATGAAGAAGAAGATTGGTCAACTATTTAGCTTACCTTACGCTGTTAAATATGAATTTGTTAGGACTCTTTGCAACGCTAATAATTAAAATAAAATAAAATTCTTATTAGTAGTGAGAGATATGGAAACATGGCAGTGGGGTGGGATAGATAGTAATTAAGATAGTAAGTAGATTGCAATTATATGCTGGGAAAATCGGGCATCTTAAATCAATTTCTAAAAAGAAAAAAGTTCTGATTTTCATAACTGACGGTAAAATTTCTTGAGTTATCTGAAATACGATTTCAAAATGTAAAAATTAGCCTACGGTAGTAGTGTTTCTCTAAATTATCAACAAAATCTGGCGATTGTTTTCAACACAATATTTGTTATCTGACTCATAAAAATTTTTATGACTTGCGATTATTTAAAATAATGGCCTATTTTTCCACTTACACGTGTGGTCCAATAGTACATATCACTATTAAATTATTAAACTCAATCACTTTATCCTGTAAATCAAGTTCAATGTCAAGAGACTAAAACCCTATTATTACCGCACTATTATAATCGTAGAATTTATACCGTCTCAATCAATCAACGGATTGGCAAAGCCATTTGGAAATTGTTGAAAATTTTCAAGTTCCCGCTGTTTTGAAAACAAAGCTTCCTGCTCAGAGAAGGAAAATTCAATGGTGCAAGTAAGAGAACCCAAAGGTCTATAAATACCGGCCATTTCTAGACCCAGTCAATTATCGCAAATAGATTTTGAGTAAACTTATTTGGATACGGTAGCGTTTTCAAACGGTGAATGAATTTCAAATGCTATGGTTTGATTCAAAGTTCAATATCACGTAAAAAAACACGTGCTTAAATATCTCGTTTTCATGCCGTTCTTGGCGTACGTGTCTGGTTTCATGAGATGCTTGTTATTTTGATACCATTATTGTTGAAGTGAATCGCTTCGAATGATGGAATACATCATAATATAATGTCAATAGGGAAGGGAAATCTTTCATATTCTAAAAATATTTTTTGGTTCTGATTTTTCTAAAGTCTCGATTGTTTGCATGGCTTACCGATTAAGTCTGAGCTATTTATTGAGCCTGTAGTAAAGCTGTATTTATATTTCTTCAAAACTTTGTGAAAGCATATACTGGATTTTTTACAGATGTTCATTCTTACATGAGAACAATCCAGTTATAAAAACTCAGTTCGTATACACAAATTACAAAAAGTTATAAATAAACAAAACATAAAATTACAAAAAATTATAAAGAAACAAAACATAAAATTGTAAAATTACAAAAATTCATATAATAATACAATAGAAAGAAGAGATACGAAGAGATCGACAAGTAATACATAATATATTTAGCTCAATCATTGTGAAATATTTTTAAGTAATAGCAGGACATTTTTTCTGAAACTGTATAGATTATCAACAAAAAACGATAACTTTGTTTAAAACCACCATGTAAAGTGCTTTTAAACAAAGTTTAATTTGCTGTATTTATAATGAGTATTTACCATAGTTTATTGTGAAATAACTTAAATTAAACAAAAATAATAATTATTTTAATATATTTTTTATTTTTTAATTTATAAAATAAAACAATAACTTTGTTTTACATCACTTTTATTTATACTTTAGCCGACCGGGTTTCGCTTTTTTTCCGGTTCCGGTTTTTTCGTAATGATTGCCCGGCGTTCTATGTAGGCAAAACGTCGCGTAATGTTAATATCCGTGTAAAAGAACACTTAAGATGTCTAAATAATAATGGTTTCTCCGAATTTGCTAACCATCTCTTAGAAACAGACCACACATTCGATAAAAATACAGGCACTAGTTTACTGCATAAAAATGTAACCGGCATTCGATTAGATAACTTAGAAGCATTAGAAATAAGGAAAGCAAAAAACACTAATAGTAGACTCATAAATAATCAAATAAATTTAAATAAAAGTCCAATCTTTAAATTATTCCCAATAAACAAAGTACATTCCCTTCCCGATCAGCAGGTACCTGCTGATCTCCCACCCTTGGCCCTTCACTAGCCTGTTTGTATCATTCCATAACACATGTGCATCTTAGTTCATAGTTTAGTTGTATACTGCCCTGAAGAAGCTACGGTAGTAGCGAAACCCGGTCGGCTAAAGTATAAATAAAAGTGATGTAAAACAAAGTTATTGTTTTATTTTATAAATTATAATGTCACATCACCAAGTTACCGCTTCATATGAAAATATATTTTTTATTCTTCAGTTACCAGTTCCGGTACAGTGTCGGAGTTTGTATTTGCAGAAGCTGGGCAAACGGACCATAAACAAACAGTATGGGGACCCCATTAACGAGTTTTGCAGCCACCTCTGGTCTTATGTTAGGATCAGTGCGCCTGTTTTGGCATCTTAAATGCATAATTGTTGACTACCCAACCCTCCCTACCCGATCCGATTCCTATTGTAACTGGAACAAGAAAGGGCCAAAGACAGTTCGATCTCTAACGCTCGTCGCGTGGTTAACAAAGGTGTTCAACGCCACGACCGGAACATTTGCCAATCCTGGATTAGTGAGGTTTCAGTGAGGTAAAGTAAGTGCTAGAGGATATCCATGAACCGAGGTAGGCCTATTCAATTTCCGTGGCATCCTCCTGTTTCTCTTCAGTCTTTTCTTCATCTTTTCTCATCTGGTTCTCCAGATTAACTTCGCCGCCAGCCTAGAATTGGAATTCTTTCAGAGCTATCGAAACAGTGTCCCACTGTAGAATTTGGCAGCCCTCTCTAGTCGGGAACCCCAAAATATCTGGAAAAAGCCTTCGACTCTGTGCAGAAACGGGCAGTCCGTTTTATAGTTTCCCCTATCTTATCAAAGGCATTTCAATCTTTGGAACACAGACGTCAGGTGTAAATCCTGTCCTTGTTCTACCGGTATTACAATAGAATATGCCCTGAGGAACTAGCGTAATTAATTTCTTCGGTATTGGTAAATAGTTGGGAAACATACCAAACACGCACCCAACATTTGCACACGGTTGACATTTACGTTTTTTCTAAACATGAATGTAATTACGTTCGCTATGACAACTTCTATCCGGAAAATATAACATTAAAAAAAAATTGCTTAAATTTTTTTTATTACTTTTTCCATATAGAAACTATCATAGTTAATGCAGTAGCTCTCTAATTAAAAAAAAAACGACTTAAATGGTCGTTAGGTACTTTTTGATATTTAGGTACTATTAATCATATGAGAACGGGTGGCTTCTACGACTCATTCTTGTATTCAACAGATGGGCTGTGTAATGATCTGCCGGCATCTGTGTTCATATAGTCCAAAAAACCCTCCATACAGCATTCCCAAGAATAAATTAATCCATAAGAGAAATTATTTCCCTCGGAGCCTCATGCGTGAAGTACCTAACTTTAAAAAATGCTGTAGTCTAGAGGTATGTTTACCTCTGGACTAAAGAGCTCAAGCCTGAAAACGTCTTTGAACATTAACCAATAGATTTCAATATTTTGAACATGTAAGAATATCATATTTATTCTACCCTAATATCAGTGGACCGTTTCAAAATAACTAAGTTTTCATAAAAACTAGTAGAGTCGTGCTTCGCGCCAATCACGGAACCGATATTTTTACAAGGTTGAATTTTCAAGTGAACCGGTGCGTAGTTTTAACGACTAGTTCTTGTACTCAACAGCTCCGGTGTGGAATGATTGGCGACTTTTGTGTTTCCTACCTGTACAACGTAAGTCTTATCAATACCCAGGTTAACTCCTTCCTTGTCGTAAAAGACCCTCCATCCAGCACTATCAATAAACTTGTTTGGTCCGATGTGCAGAGTAAAAAAAATATAAAAGTAAAACACTTTTCATCTATGTCAGTCCTCGATAGAACAAATGTCGTACAGTTTGGCCAACATTATCTAAGGTTCACCATACAGGAATCTTTTTCCAACAAATTCATTTTTTCCCAGCAATTTTGCAAATCATTTCCAGACGGACCACTTTGGATTTGGGTCCTCTCATCAAAATGTGGTCATTCATGCGGCGTCTTCACGCAAAACCATCTTAACCCAGGCTAGGACACGGGATTAAATTGACCCGATATTTATATAAAAATACACCTATATTTTTGTGGGTTACCGGATAAATCAATACATATGTGAATCGGCATACTTTATAAAGTGATATAATGTCATTAAAGGTACGAAAAAAAAATAGCCTCAAAACCTAATCTCACCTTACCAAAAAAAAAAAATTATAATAATTCAATAATAAAAAAGATTAAGTAATTTAGGTGAGATTAGGTTTTCGGAACAGTTGTTTATTCTTTCTTTCGTTATTTTTATGATTTTTAAAAAGCGTGCCGAATCATGTGAGTTCATTTATTGTAGAATCATTTTTGTAGTTTGCAATTCTAAGACGGTCTTTCTATAAATATGCGATTGTTTTAAAATGATCGTTGAAATCTAGTTTTAAACCCCTAAAGCTGACAAGTAACAAAGATTTTCCCAATTAATTGTCATTGTGTTTAAGTCGGTAAACATCATTATTTTTTGAAATTTAAAATAGGCGAATAAAATTTAATGATATTATTATTAACTTGATTGTATAGCTCCTTAATATCTAAATTTAGCTATTTCGCTCCTTCTTACATTGTCTATTGAACAAATGATGGTCTCCTTGATTGTATATCTCCCGGATAGCTGCGGGTATCTTTAAAATTACTAAAGTCCCACTATTATATTAAGTTTATCCTCACTGTAACAAAACCGTACCACTATTTTTTTAAATTATTTTTAATTTTCAGTTTATTTAATACTTGCTAATATTTTGATATATTTGTAATATTATTTAAAAATATTTTATCTAATTGAAGTTTAGTATCTCTATAACGAAACTGTTACGCTGTTTTAATTTTTTTTCCAACTTGTGCACATTGGTCACAACATGCATGCACCTATATTGTTAAATTATTTGCGCTACGTTTGTTATTTATTGTTCTATTATATAATATTGTTGAACTAAACTCCCGCTGACAAGCTACTTGCAGTTGATTAGCGGGTACAAGTTCCATTTGTATGTAATTAATATTATATAATAATTTAAAAAATAAAACAAAAAGTTCGTTCTTCTAGTTTGTTCTTATTGTAACAGCCGTTATGGCGTTCAAAGCCATTTTAAGATAGTTTGAAAATGGCTTTGAACGCTGAAACAGCTATCATAATAATAACAAACTAAGATACTTGCAGAATTTAATAATAACATCATAATTTTTTTATTAAGGTACTTTAAATAAAAAAAAATATTTTCACCATTTTAGAAAATCTATAGATGGTATTATATGTTTTTGTGCTATGAAAATTTGAACAAAACAAAAATCTTTATCTCAAAATCAACTTCGATGTATTTGGTCTATGTTAAAACTGTGCCACATATATGTTATTAGGTCTTCTACTCTAAATACATCAGTAAACGTTTTATAACATCCTTTAAAGGAAGATCTTAATAAATAACAGGCCAACATGATTCAGGGTTCTGGGTTTATTTGAGGTGGTTTTGGTTAAAGTGAGTAAATACTGCTTGCGGCAAACATTTAGAGAGCATTATCAAATTCCTTACATTATAACATGAAATAACACTGATTTTTGATGAAAAGATTCCGCATCTTTCAATAATAACACAACGACTCTTTAAACTGTTATTGTGCAGAAGTTGAAGCTTCAGTGGAAAATGGGCAGCTAATACGTGTGATATTTTTCAAATATTAGAATGTCAAAATATAGTAAGTGCAAGAATATTCTTAATTAGGGAGGATATTATTACCTTCAAGAAAAGAAAATAAATTAATAATTTATACATGCGTCGATCCTGCATTATAAAAAAAATTATGCAATACAAATCAACTGATAAATATATGTAAAATTTTAATATTGTTTTATATTACAAGCGTTTGTAAAATATCACAATAAAATTAAATAAACTTATTCCATTATTTTCATTTTTTGTGTTTACACGTACAGGCAATTACAACGAGAAAAAAAAAAGAATTTAGTGTTACGTAACATAAATCTAATTTAAGTTGGTGATCAATCTAGCCGCCTAAGGATTTAAATTAAATTCGTCATTTACTTAGTCTTCTTTTTTGGGTAGGCGAGAGGCTATTGCTTTGTAAACTTTCAATAGAGAAGTCTGCTTATAATTATCACTATTTGTTCCTCCGAAGGGAAAGCTTCATTCGAAATATCACGGTTAGCCCTTCAAATAAAATTAAACAAAAAAAAACCTTTGATTGTCAGCTATCTTGAATCATTAAGAAGTATTGATCGTTATTTTTCCATTGTTACATAATAAAATTACACTTCATAGGGTTTTTAAAATAAATTCACCGCTGTTGTGAAGGACGATGAATATGATAATTTTCTCAAGTAATTGTAGAGCACGCATGTTCTTTTTGTTTCCTCTTATGCACTTAAGCAATTTTTTAATATTTTTTTTTATTTTATAATCTTACTTGAATATTTTTTTTAATGTTTGGTATATTGACCAGGATTTTTTTTTCTATCGTTTGATAATTTTCAAGCTTAGCTTTAATGATTCTGGAGATATATTAGTACCAGTATTTTGCATCTCAGCGACATTATTCCTAACCATTTTTTAACAATACAAAAGTTTTAAAGCGAAATAGGTTTTACAGAGATACAAGTGACCATATAAGGCTAAAATATTATGCTTTTATGTAGGTTCCTACAACGAAGTCTGCTTAAGTAGAACTTAAAAGATGCCGTTTTAAAAGGATTAAATCCGAAATTGGCAAAAAAAATTTTTCTCTTCCTCAAAAGCTCTTTGACTTTTAAGTAAGCCAAAAACATTTACATAAAGCCTTACGCAAGCGTTTACAAAAAGCCTTGGAAATCACTTTCATCAAACCCGTTTTTCTTATATTCTTATATTAATAAATATGGAAATAATGTTTTTATGATTTCGGAGACCCAAAATAAAAATGGAGATTTTTTTTTGTATCTGAAATTAAAAATGTAGTAGGTATTTATCGTTTTCACTCTGATAAGAAAGAGAAATTCTCTAGGTTTGTCCAATATTCGAAATTCATCGCTATTTTTGAACGGTTTATTTTTCATAACAACAACACAACTGATACATAAATAAAACGTTTTGTAAAATCCCTCTAGTGTCATGTTTCCTGGAAGGCGTAAAATCAACAGTGGAAAATTATTCGATTTTTTTTTTCAGTGAACATATTGGCGCTCTCGTTGCTGCGAAAAGATATGCTTCTATAATAATACTTTCCTTGCAATATTTCCCGAATACACTATATAATTTGTGTCAAATTTATGAAATCGTTAACGTTTCTTTTTGCACTTGTTTCATTGATGGTTTTTCCACATTTGTATTTCTTTACTAAGACGTGAAATGAATTGCTACCATGTATCCTCCATAGCTACGCTTTGTGCCACTATCTGCGGTTTGTAAATATTCCTTCGTTTCCCATTAGCACTAAATCCCACACATAGGAAGTTCGTAATATACGCCTTCTGCAGGAAACCCGATTAAAACCACCAAGTTATTCAAGAAAAAGACGAGCACGTTTCCATTTAATGAGAAAAGTCTCTCGCAGTCGCCGTATTTATGGTCACCGTACTTTATTATCAAATTTGCGATGCTACGAGTGGAGATTCCTTTGCACCTTTGCCATAAATCTAATATAAAAAAATTCTTGAGGAGGATTTCTAGTGGGAAAAAAGCTAGAATTAATCTCCTCGGTAATTATGCGGGGAATACATTCTTAAAGACACTTTTTAATTAACTTCTCTGGTGTGAGACGCCGTGCCGCTCCCCTTTCTACTAATTATCCGTCTTCTCGGTTGTGGTTTACGGTTTATCGAACGCCTTAAAATTAGAGGATACCTACCCTTCAGTATTTAGTCATACGGTGTTTTGTAAGAGCAGAGTACACGTAAATGTGATCTTTGATTAGTTAAGTAATTAATAAATTAATAAAAATGTTTTTTTAAACCACTGTTTTTAATACTTAAATATCTACATGCTTCAGAAGCAATGCCCCCCTCATCGGGATAAACAATACACAAAATATAACGCCAATACACAAGGTGTAGACAAATAATAAGAAAATAGAATTCATTATAAACATAAACAAAAATTAGCAATAAGTGGTGAAAGTAGGTACCCAAGTAAATTAATTAAAAAAGTTTAAAAAATAAAAGAAAAATTAAAAAAAAATATTAGGAAACAGTAAATATGAAATTAATATTATTAAGTAAAAAATGAAAGTTATTATAATTCTAATGCAAATAAAATCTAGAAAATAGCAAGGCATAAAATGTTAAATTATAATAGTTATTAATAATGTTATAAATACAATTATTGATGTAAAAATAAACTTAACATACAACTATTAATTTTTTTGTGGTTAATAATAATGTATAACTGACTATTAAAACTTTTAACACTATATTACGCATCTTTTAAAGAAAGTGAAATAATTATCTACGATTAAATATTTGTTATATGAATTACGTAGTATCGTCGACGAAATTAAATTTAACGACATATATATTAATTAATTTATTTATTTGTAAGAAACAAATAGCTTTTAATACAAATATAAACACAAAGGAAGTATAACAAAATGTAAGCAAAGAAAGTTTCTTGTGCTAACAGTGTTTGAATATAAATGTTTAATTTATAAATCTAACAAAATAAATAAAAAAAAAATAAGAAGGAAAGGGGGGAGAGGAAGAGGAAGATAGTATTAGGATAGGAGATGCTTTTAATACATTTTGTACTCGTGCATCAAATTGTACGTATCACTACGGTTCGATATTTTTAATGGGTATTTTGAAGAATGTGAAATTGTGTGTTATATTGCGCACAAATACTGGGGATTATATCCTAATGGACCTATGTATATGAAATTATGGGTAATTTTATGCTGTATAAGTAGCATAATAAAAAAGGAATAAACGACAAGACGTCATGGCTCATTTTTGACCATGCAATTTACAAAAAAAAAAAAATTACCGTTGTCTTAACTAGGCTCCTGTGAAGGAAATATTTTTTTATCAGAGCCTATTAAATCTTTACAGATACTGTGTGGAGGGTATAGTATAATAGCGACCGGTCAGTGAGTGAGTTTACATCGCGTCTGGGTCTCGCCCAGTTTAATTTCTCGTCGTGAGTTTAATTTCTCGGCTGGCTAAGTCCTTGTCAAATATTGTCAGGTTTTTCATAACCTGAGAATATTTGTCTTTCCTTATCAATTAGTTTTGAACAACTTCAATTTAATATCATAATCGACCAGTTTCGGAAGTACCCTTCCATATTAGTAGAGTTTTAGTTTTAAAAGTTTTTATATAGACCCGACGAAGGAAGGGTACTTCCGAAACCGGTCAATTATTAAATTAATATATAGTAGTCCAAAACAAATGTATGCGTTTATATTATAATTATGGCAGGCCACAAAGTAAATGTCGTTTAAGAATACCAGTCATTATTCACGTAGGAGAGGACGTTGCGAGCTCTAAATATGGGGTCGCCAAAAATCTAGAATGAGCCAGCTGTGCTAATTGATGATGATGTCAAAACTCAACGTTTGAGAGTTTTTGTTGGTTCAGGAACTTAATTTTCTAAATAATTCTTATCAAAACTGAGGTGTACCACCTTTTGATCTGACTGGGTCAATTTATGTAACATTTTTTGTTTCGTGGACCGTACGAGAGGTAAATAAGTTAGAAAATACTTTTTGTCAAGTACCAAGTACTTGATTATATAATAACTTGGTCCGGCACTTCAAACTTAGCGATCAAGTTTCTTCAACAAAAAACTTTCGCGACCCATCTTGTCTTACAGAATGTTTTTGTTTTTAATGTTGGTCTTTTCTCCACTTTAAGATGTCGTGACATGTTTAATTTAAAAATAAATAAAACTTGAAGGGTGGTGCAAAAGTTAGCATTACTGGCATATATTTGACAAATTATAAATATATTCTGTTATATGCATTGAGTGTACCAAGAAAAGAGAAAAGTATTTTGAAAATTTCCCTTTTAATAATGATTTATAAAATTATATTATCCGAGTGTGTTTGCAATATAATCTAACTATTTGCAATCTGCTAAGAAGTCAATGTTAAAGTACATAACCTTATCTGTTTACAGTATTAAAAAATAAAATTTATGTTACTTTTGGATTGAACTAAATTTTAAAAAAAATAATAGTAATTTAAATAACAACACCGGGTTATATTATAATGAAAAATTCTAAACAGCCCGAAAACATTATCAAAAATAGAGGGACGTTCTACAACTCCGGATGTACTCCAATTACATTTGCTGCCAAAGCCACTGGTGAATCAATTATCTGTTCACTTACAAACTAACATGCCATCATCTTTGCTAATTCTAAATTCGACATTATTCTCTGTCTTCCTTTTTCAGGCATCTACGAGTATTTGAGGAAGATCGCTGTTCTTTGGAAACTGATTTTCTCTAATGGTTTCGGTCCCACTAAACGAAACTAAATTAATCTATATGTTAACCTGTTAACCGAGCGTGACGTATTTATACATGAAATGTAAACGGTATCGAGTACGGGTAGTACGTATAAAAACGTCTTTGAAATATATGTTGTACCCTTTAACGTTTTACGAATGTTTGAATCATCGGTACATGCATCGATATGAGTTTAAGACAAACAGCAAATCAGTTGCGCTTCGCTGTTGTGTGATGTGCATGCGTTAGGTTAGGTTAGGTAAGCGGTGACGGATACGTATTTATACTTTCACTTTCATATTATATTCAGTTTATTTTTTATACCTTTTATTACCATTCGCAACATATATAATTGTTTGTAAAATTCATAATTTCTAAACATTTATTTCGCAAATATTTTTTTCAATTCAATGTTTGCATTTTCTTTTTCACGTTTAATTAATTTTTTGTGATTGTTTGTTTCTGTATATTTAAATAAGCGAAAAAAATATACGTTTCATTGTCTTTTAATTAATTCTAAGAATTTATTTTATTTAATTAATTGTAAGAATTAATTAAATAACAATGAATAATCATAAATTACGCCACGCGGGCGTGTCGCGAAAATACGTCATTGCGACAAAGTGGGCGCCTAGTTAACAAGTTAATATATTAATTCCGACAGCGGAGTTAATGTCAAAAAGTTCGATTTTGACTAGCGTTCTCCCATATCTCACTCTGCAACGGGGTCCATTATCGCGTAAACCGCATTAAGTGACGTACGGAGTTCATTTGTTTTTCAAAGCAGGTATTCGAATTTGCCGATTTGATCGACCCTTATATGTTTCGCACTTCAGTATATACTTACTTGAACTCTTAATTTGGCTGAGTTAGAGCTACGATCCTAGAAATATTCGTCAAACATTCAAAAAAGCACTTTTAATATAATTATAATGTTATTCTTTTAATGACTTCTCCAGCCGCGTTCTCACCTTATCTTTTCTATGTGATTGTGTACCCGATATATTTTAATGGAAGATCCTCTGAGGAACTAGCGTCAGTGATCCATTCGGCACCGGCACATAGTCAAGAAACACGCCAAACGCGCGCCCAACATTTGCACACGGTTGACATTTGTCACATGAGAACAGGTCGCTTCTACGACTCGTTCATGTATTCAAGAGCTCGGCTGTAGAATTATCTGCCGGCCTCTGTATTTCCTCCATCCTACAGCATGGGTCACTCCTTCCTATCCTCTAAAAGATCCTCCATTCCGCATCCCCAAAGATTATATAGGCCTTGAGGGAAATTATTTCCCTCGGGATCTCCTGTGTGGAGTTACTGTAAAAAAAAAGAAATAGAAGACCATGAATCGACTTCAACTATCGTTCCATTCTATATTATAGACCGGCTATAGAAGGTTGTTAACGGATGTTGCTACAGTCGACGAGGAAAAAATTTAGTATAAGATTTTATTTTATATTAACTATAATTACCTAATAATTTATTTTTTAATCAGCTTATTTATAATTTTTAAAGTTTTCCTTGCCAAATTTAATTTGTAGTATTCCAATTTAATTTATTATTAAAATAAATTTTTCTATTAAAAATAACACAAAAACTTGGAGTTCTATAAATTACACATGAAATCAATAAATAAATGATTAAGATATTTATACGCCACTTTGCTGACAGATTTGCTCGGTCTCTTTGAGTTCCGTGAGCAAAAATTAATTGAAATATTATAGAAATTGCGAAATCTAAGAAAGGTTAGTTCTGAGAAGGTGGGAAATCGGATTTTCTTTTATGCCTTTTTTAAAAATAGAATTATTGCATGAGATTCAATTGTCATAACGTAGGTACGTATTTAAGTGGACTTTCCATTTTTGAAACTGTAGTAGGTACCTATGTGTTAAGAATAATATAAAAAGCTTTTTTTTCAAATCCAGACAAGCGGTAAAGTACCTACATAAAATGTATTACAATAGAAAACAACAACAATCTGTATTTGAAATGTGCAATATTTATTTAGTTAATTCTAAAGAACGTGTTTTATTGTTATTATTTATACTTTTTCAATAAATCAAATAATTTTTACAGCGCCGTTTTCGGAAAAAAAACAGCCTCAACGGTGGCTAGGTTATCATAATTAATGGTTTGGTTAGGTTTGGTTTGGTTTGGTTGGGTTATATAAGATTATGTGAAGTAAGTATGGTTTGCTTATATTAGGTTAGGTTGTTAGGTCGGCTTAGGTCTGTTTAGGTTAGGTTAGGTTAAGTAGGGTTAGATTAGATTAGGTTAAGTTAGGTTGACTGAAATGTGCGGGTAGCTTTGATAATGTGAATTATGAAAATATTAATACAAAGGTTTCACATTATGATTGAAATTAGGAAATGATAAAGAAAATTTAATTAGTCAAAATTTGCGAGCCCGAAATTATGAATTATTATAACAAATTTTAATCATCGCTTGCCTGTTGGGTGCAACGGGAAAAACGCTAGTGTGGATTTTAATATTGCAATAACTTACGAAAAATGATTAAAAATAAATAGTATTTGGGCGGCTAGTAATTTAATTTAAAAAAATCACGTCGGTATATTTTTAATTAAAAAGATTCATTACTGCCAAAGTCTAAATGAACACGGCGACTTTATGGCGAAAAAAATAATTTTTATCAGTGGAAATTTTACATTTTTGCATAGAAATATTCAATTAAAAATTTTCAGCAGCCATCTTTTTTGTGGAAAAAATGTTGTTTAACTTTGACAAAAAAAAATCGCTATTTTGAGCATGCGTGATAGAAATCATTTATTGATACGAGTTGTTAAAAAAAATTTTTGTTCTTGCAGCAATAATCCAAACTAAACAATCGTTTTTCATGGTCCACTTTGGTCAATTGAGAAGTGCGGGGAATGTTATACGTGGATCTATTAATAGTTAAGGTAGATATAAGAAGCGCCATAACAATAAATAGTCACTCTTGAAATAAGGCTTTTCATATAGATCTAGCAAGGAAAAAGCCAGCTCGTACGCACATAGGGTATTATCAAAGGTCAGCCTTCCCGATAAAGTTAAGAGTTATATCTATGAAAGTTCCCAACCTTATCAAATAAGGGTAGGTTTAACTACTTTTCATTAGTCACGAATATGGCGTGTTCCCACCAATAAATTTAAACTCCTATTAGTTATCATTTAAACGATGTTGACTGTAGGGGAAGTTTAATTATTGTACTTTACAGCGGACACTTTTCAATGAAAGACTTTACTTTCATTGTCAAGAAAATAAGGAAGCTTCAGTTAGGAGATAATTAAAATCATGATTTATTTGGAAAGTAGGAGATTGTAATTTTGTTACCAATTTTGTATTTATTTTGTGTAAAGTGAGACGCTAAATAAGTCGGTACTTAATTTGGTGGTCATAAATTAAGATTTTCACTCCATCAATTTTGTGGAGGTATCTTATTTTTCTTCGAGATACAGATATTCCATTGACCATATTCATCATTAAGGTTCTAGATATCTTACCTCTGCAGGTAAGATGGAAACTGGAAGCCTGTTTAAAAGGCTTAAGGGGAGAGCGAAAAATCGTCTGTAATTATTGAAATCATTTTAATTAATTATAATCTTCAAATTTGCATTCAGGTTTACTTACTTCATAAAATTATCAAATGATATTTAACTAACTATCCATCACCCGTTTCTCCACGAGGTAGGTAGAGAGGGCGAATAACCGAAGATCTCGATTTTGGCATACATTTCTTGCTTCATTCACATTCATACATCGTCTCATACATTCTCTTCTATTATTCCGACTTCTGATATGGCCCGACTCTAGTATTTTATTGACTTGATCATGCCGTCTCTTCCTCGGCATCACCGGCTTCTTCCTCCATTAATATTCGCGTCGTATATTTTTATAACTCTCCTTTCTTCGTTCATTCGCTCTATATTCCCAAACCATCTAAGTATCCGTTTCATAATCTTACTCATTACGCTTACATTTTTTGTGAATCTCAATATTTTTCTTACGATCATGCAGAGCCTTACCAAACATTCGCCTCATAAATCTCACTTCTACAGCATTCAGTGTACTTTCACCCTTATTCTGCCGATTCCATGCATCATCAGGACTCCATTGTGGACAACTAACTTTGCTTCTTTAGATATTTTTTGGTTAGCGCCAACTGCGTTCAGTCCTCCTGATATTTATAAACACCTTGATGTGATTTTTCATAAAAACGGCGCTTTACAATAATATTATTATTATCTGATTATACATAATAACATTTCTTCATTTGCTTAAATCTTTTTTGATTTTTGAACAAAAAAGTTATTACAACATAAGAATTATTTTCATATTTTTTCTGCGAATTCAATTGTTCGAAATTGAATTGAAACGATAAATGTAACCTTCATGATATTTCTATGTTTTCGGAGTTTCCATTTAAATAACCGCGAATCGCGTTTACAATGGATATATTATAATTCCATGTTTATTATTGGTAATCAATAAAATAAATTAAACCATTGTTTGCTCGACGTGACGATTACATAACCACTAACGCGAACCATTACGGTGATGCGAGGTTCATATCTAAACCACAGAGAATATTCAATCCCTTAACAAGAAACCAGTAGATTACGTTAATTGTGATTAGTATATTTCCGCTCGGTAAAGTAAGAAATGAACTTCAAATAACCACGCACAATTTATGATTATAGTCCAAGTCTTCAACAACCTACCTTTCATAAATCTTTATGAAAAAGTGAATACATCTGTAGATATTCGTATTTCCTGTTTGCTTGTTCATTGCTGAGATCGATAGCTACCCCGCACCGTTCACTCTGTAAAACTACGCTTTTTCACTTTTCATCGTTCGGCAATCTTACTTTGTTTATCCCGCCTTCCACCTTTCTTTGATTTACTTTATGTGACATGGCACAAAACTTCCCATGGAGGTTTTGTAACCCATAGTGAGTCTTAAAAAAGTAAGAAATGTAAGCAATCGAGATGTTTCGAAAGTTTTTTTTATGTACCTACGTAGCGAGCTATTAACATCTGATTTCGAAATAGTTGCTACAGCCAAGCCTTTTATTTATTTGAAAGTAAATCTCATTTTAAATAATCTTATTATAAAGTACTGCAAGTTTTTTTTCATAATGTTTTACAAAAGTCGCGAAAAATGTGACCTCACTGGTGTACCCTATTCTAAGGTCACATTATACATGGTTTTTTGTATGGATTCAAATTTAGATCAATTTTTTTGTAAGTTTGTTAATTTTTAAGTAAGTTTTCGTAAATATTACTAGAGGAAAATTATGATGCAATAAATTAATAAAAATTCTAAAATCTAGAAGAAAACATACCGTGAGCGTTAATCTCTGTCCGATTGCAACTTCATATCAATATATTATACTTCTTTTGAAGTCGGTTAATTTTGTAATGGTTTTTATTGCTAAAGGGGGGATGTTAAATACTTTTATAAAGAAATATTGCAAATTTTTTTACTAAAAGATGTTTTAGTTGAAGGTTGCTGGAATGTATAATGTAATGAGAATTTTGTGAATCAAGCCGAGTTTATATGTGTCAATTAAAATATCTTTTGAATATAATTGTTTCAGAGACATTACATTCAGGGCATTAAAAACATACTCTGAAGGAGTTCTGATGGGGACTCTAAGAATAATTTTCAAAATTGCCTTAGCTGCAATAACTGGTTTTATAGTGGAATCGCATAAATTTCTCCATCCGATAGTTTTCAGTTTTCTTTTTCTTTATATTGTGATAGCTGTTTCGGTGATCGAAGCCATTTTTAAAGTTTACGCAACAGTTTGGGAATGGATTTGAATTAATGGATTTTAAATCAAAGAAAGACAAACATTTCCGGTTTACGAATAACCTGACAATATTTCAAAATCTCCTAATACTATCACAGTAAGCTGAACATTATGTTTGTATCATGGTGGAGGGAATTAGCCAGACTAGGAATTGAACTTATGATGCCTGGGTAGGATCCAGAAGCGATGCCAACTCAGCCACTGAACGATGAAAATACTACAAATTAAGCACAATACAAATCTAAAAAAAATAAATTATTAATCTTGATTAAGTCTTTTTGATTCTTAAGTCTCACTGGGAAAATTTCTGCATCACATCAAAACTCTAGAATTAACAATTTCCTTAATCACAAATACGCATGATGTATGGCAGTGAGGTATGGAAGTGGCAGAGGAAGGATGAAAGTAGACTTAATGCTGTAGAAATGAGATCTCTAAGGTGAATGTGTGGTAAAAGCATGCATGATCATGCGAAAAATGTTAAGATTCGTAAAGGATGCAAGGATGATGTAAGCGTAATGAGGAAAAAATAGAAAGGGACGCTTAGATAGTTTGGGCATGTAGAGCGAATGAATGAAGTAAGGAGTGTAAGAAGAATATATAACACGAATATGAATGGAAGAAGAAGCGGGGACGTCCGAGAAAGACATGGCACAATCAAGTGAATCAAATACTTGAATCGTTTTTAATCATGTTATCTTTCTTATTTAATTTCAGTCATTTAACAGAAAATCGCTCGACGTGACAGAAATCAGCATAACAGAAGAGGATGCATGAGACGTTGTACGACTGTGATTGAAGCATGAAGTATATGCCAGAATCAAGTTGTTTGGCCGTCCACCCTTTTTGTCTACCCTTCGGAGAAACGGCGTGATGGTTAGTTAGTTCGTTACAAACACAATAACGAAAACAGATAAATATTTATAAACTCCAAAGGGAAAAACTATTATGACTTCATAAAATAACTTACCTTCCTAAAGAAAGAGACTGATGATAGCAATCATTTCTCTGAAGCCGATACCTATCTCCCATCGATTACTCTATAAACCATAACGGAAGATCGTGACCTCCATTCCGTACACCTCCCGATCCTAAGCTACAAACCTCCACACGTTGGGCTGCAATGCAATGTACGACATAAAAGTAAATGGAAGAATCTATGCATAATCTGCCATGATCTTATAGTGAACATAGAAAAGGATTTAGAGATGCTTATGTATTTTTTCAATGTTCCTTATGACAGGTGCAAAACAGTTTTACAAAAATCTACAAAATATCTCTACACTTAGATCTGCGAGACCCATAACAAATGGGCATACAAATTTATCATTGCAATTTTTCTTGTTATTCTGACACAGGTTAATAGGTTTGGTCACAAGTACATAAGGTTAAATATGTCAAGAGATAAAATTACCGAGAATCAGAGAACGGGACCAATTAGTAGTAGGAAAAAATCCACTGTCGCTTTTTATACTAGATACATACACAGGGTTGGCTTGAATGAGCTTGATTCCAAGTGGCCCACTTCAGGAACAATAGCTTGAGTGATTGCATAAAACAGCCCGAGGACATGATATTTACTACTAGCTATGTGATCCATTCATTTTCCCGATATCCGTTTTGGTGTGAATCTCAAAAAGTCTGCCGTCCGATAAAGAAAAAATACTGAGAGCGTTTTTGAAGATGTTTCCGTGATAGCGAAAAATAACCCATCGACACAATTTTCAGGTAATCTAAGAAAAACTTGTTTTTTTTTTTGTTAAATGAAATCTAACTGTTCACATTTCTGCTTTCGATATGAACTCACCTACCCATGAAGTAATCCAGTCTATACTGCCGACAATGCTGCCTAAAATCATTAGACAAAGTCACAAATCATGTTTATTTGGGGAACGGTTGTTGGATTCTAACTTAATTAAATAATATGCGAAACAAATTACGTTATTCCTTGCGGGGCACCCAATCAAGATAATGCATTTATATGCGCCATGTTGAACGTACGTACTACCCCTACATCTGTACTAAGTATTAATAATTTATATTTTCGTTCTTACATAAAATCAATTGAAAGCTCTCTACCCAACCACGTGAAAAGCTTTCTCACTTTAACAAGCTCCGAGAAAAAAATCCAAATTCAATTCCGAAACTAATGCGTCTCCATAACAAAATCTAGAAAACCTGTGAAGAAACTTGTGAACTGCTTTCAGATTATTTCTCCTACTAGAGCAACCGTAATATTATCATCATGATTTAGTAATTTACTTCTCTATAATATTCTAATAACTCTCGAAGAAGTCAAGAGCAAAATCAAATATCCCGATGTCAACAAAGGCCCCCGGCCCGGATAAAATTCCTCCTCTTTTTTATACTTAACTATGCCGACGAACTATACAAACGACTATATGTCATATTCCAAAAATCACTTAAAGAAAGCATTTTTCCAGAGACCTGGAAAAACGCTCATACAGTCTCGATACACAAATCGGGCTGCAAAAACGATATAACGAATTACCGACCCATTAGTATTATATCATGTTTCGGCAAAATATTGGAGTCAATTACTTACAGGACAATCTTCAATCCGACAATCAATTTCCGACATATGCTCTGCCTCTATCAGAATAGATTTGTGGAAAACTTGTTAACTTAGAATATGTTAACTACCTACGTGATAGTAGCAATTTTAAAATAGAAGTCGATACTTTCTACACAGACATCAGTAAGGCTATTATAAAGTTAATCACCCACTGCTGTTAAAATAATTAGATAACATCGGTATCCCGGGGACCTTCTCCGATGGTTACAATCCTAATTATCATATAGAATTCAATTCGTAACAATCAACGGATTCAACTCTTCTTCCATAACTGTAAGATCAGGGGTTCCACGAGGGTCTCATCTCGGACCCTTGCTTTGTTAATTTTCATTAATGACTTAATATTTCGAATTCAATGCAAATTTTCACTTATGCCAGTGATTTGAAACTTTGCAAAGCCGTCTAATCAGAAAAAAATGTTAAAAAAATTACAAAATTATCTAGGCACTGTTTTTTTGCGGTGCGAGGAAAATTAAATGGAATTAAACATAAGCAAGTGCGAAGCAATTTCCTTCACTCCTAACGTTAGAAAACTTGATTTCTTACAAATAATTTTTTTAAGATATTTACACACCGATTGTATCAGTACGAGCAACAGTAGTTTGATGTTTAGCTCATCTCGGATGGCCGAGCTTCCTATTCGATTGGAATAAGTTTTTTTTGTATGAATTTTTTTTTCAAGGTCTAAAAAAATCCCTTTAAAATAACCCAAATCACTCTTCATAACCTCAATGACTTCGGGCAATGCTAGCTGGCTCCATATATTTATCATAAAAGTTTCCATAACCCAAGTTCCAACTGCTCCCACCCGGAGCCAGTGGGACTATGGCATTCCTAATTGAGGTCTCTTATGAGATTAAAGGAAGTGGATAAGGGGAGATGATAGAGGAGAGGAAGGTTGAGAAGTACTTGGCCATTCAGATTTGATCACCGAACACGGCTAAAGCCATCTACCTTTGTCTTCTAAATATTGGTAATTCTCCAGGATGATCCTGAGAGTATTTACTACTGATTTATGAGTATTTTGCCCGCATATTAGCGTCGCTCTCCATTATAGACTAATATTTCAACAAAATACGAATATGTAAGAAACATCTTCGTGATTCTACAATATCGAAATAATTTAATTACACGGATGACATGATGCTGCTCGCACCCTAGATTAATGCGATGAGTCGTCCGAATTTGCAAATACTACTCAAACTTACATAACTTCATATACAACTCCAATAAATCAGTTATCGTTGTATTTAAACACATGAAGGAACCACTAAATATCCCACCAATCTGGCGATAAGGAAATATATTCCTTGTGGCCTCACAGGTTAAATACCTGGGATATATCCTTACAGAAGACATGAACAATATGGAATATATGGAACAATAAAGAAGAGAAATTGCAGGAAACTACTTTTTAAAACTAATTGCACTGCCTAATACACATCTGAGCTATGGAAGGTATGCTACAATAACGTATTTAGGCAACTTCGGCAAACTTTCAAGGTTTTGCAGTACCTCTACGATGTTCACTTAAGGGAGGGTCCACTCATTGCCCACCTTACTTCGTCACCGATTAGCCAGCTTCTGGAGCAAGATATGGAAGTCAACCAACGTCATTGTCGTAGCTGAATCCGAGTAGATCAGCTCTCCACTCATTGCCCGCCTTACTTCGTCACCGATTAGCCACCTTCTGGAGCAAGATACGGAAGTCAACCAACGTCATTGTCGTAGCTGAATCCGAGTAGATCAGCTCTCCACTCAGTGAGCGATGGATGCAGATGGATGGATGGATTAAGGAACATTCCACATACCTTTCCTTCGACTTAAAGACATTTTGCTTAACTTCGATTTCGATTACATGTCAATCACAATACATTAAAGGAGTTTATAGTTTAGTTATCACAGCATTATTAAAATTATAGGTGCATCAGACATACTCAATATGCACTCTTTATTACTAATTTACAAGTGTGGTTTTTTAATTTTTTTAGAATTTAAATCACTTTTAGTGACATTTCTTGCTTTTGGCACACGTACTTTACAAACATTTCAATTTCGTTGATTCGTTTAATAAAATAGCATTGTTGTAAAATAAATAACATACTAATAAAGTTAAAAGTACTTAAGAAAATATTGAGTTTATCATTTCTTAAAACTACGCAAATATCGATATTTTCAAAGAATCTCATTTACTGAGTACTTAATATTGAGTATTTACTACCTCCCTTAATATTCAGTTTTTCTCTTATTAAAACGATGCAAACATTGAAAATTTTAATGAATCTTATTCGCTTAATGGCAGCTGACAGCTGTCACCTGAGAAAACCAGAACTGCAGTCAAGCCTAAGAAAAAGGATAAAGAATTTACCTTCAAAATCACGGGAATTGACCTTCAGGAGTGCGATTCATTATCATTTTTTTCTTTTTTGTTTTTAAACATTTTTATTTTTTTTTATTTTCATATTTTCCTTTTTTTTAAACATTAATTTGAAGGTAATAAATTGTAACTATATATTTCATGTAATTTACCCAGTTCTTCTAATTAAGAACTTAATTTTAAAATATACGTATACATTAGTACATAATCCTGTGTAAGTAATATTTTAGACACCCCACAAAGAATAAATGTTTCTTTTTTTTATTATTTCACAGAGAGACATTTATTATTCTGGTGTTTCTTTGAATATTTTTTGCCTCCCGACTTATTTTTTTATCTAAAGACGTTAGCTTCTTTGATAGGAGACATTATTTACTAGCCGCGCCAGGTCCATTGTCTCATTCTTAAATAACAAAGCATGATGGCTTGTCGACCTTTGTGTTGTGAACCCTTTTTAAGAACCATAATGCACTAGCTCCTGGGAATAACGTACCGAAATGAAACAAATCAAATTTTCATACCGATTTTGATATAAATTCTTTGTGGTACGTAAATAATGAAAACCGTAAATAAATATGCGATGAAGGAATATTGTTTGTCTTGCTTTTTTTTTGTTAATCTTCACCCTAATGTTATAATTTTACTACTGAATTTTTGTTTCATCATAAAACGTTTTCCATCCGCTGGTGAATGTAGATGTTAATTTTAAAAAAGACAGAATTTTTTATTTTTTTTTTTTTTTTTTTTATTTATTTTTTTTTTATTTTTTTTATTTATTTTTTTTATTTATTTTTTTATTGTATAATATTAATTATATACAGTGGGAACTTATACCCGCTAAGCCACTGCAAGTAGCTTGTCAGCAGGAGTTTATTTCAACAATATAATATAATACAACAATAAATTACAATCATCATACAAATGTAGGGCAAAAATTATTATATTTAGGCGCATGTATCTTGTCCTGTACATAAGTTGAGAAAAAAAAAAATTAAAGAGAAAAAATAATGGTAAAAGCATTACAGATTTGTTATTGAGATACTAGAGTCCAATCTTATAACACCGATTTAAATAATATTATAAAAATGTCAATATCATAAAAAATATCAAAATTATAAAAGTACCAATATTATAAAAGTATCAATATTATAAAAATATCAATATTATAAAAACATCAATACTTTTAAAAATATCAACATTATAAAAACATTCATATTACAAAAATATAACTATTACGTAAATATCAGAAATATCAAAGCATCTGTAAGTATTAAATAGATTAAGAAATAAAAATTTAAAAGATATATACATAAAACAGCAGTACAGGTTGGTTACAATGAGGATAGACTTAAATATAATAGTAACACCGTAACAGTAAGTACACCAGATATCTAGGAGCTATACAACCATGGAGACCGTCATATTTGTTACCATCAATACACAAGGTTACTTTCCAAAAGCCAACACTTTAACATCAGTGAGAATTTCATCATAGGACAATTGTTTTTAAATTCGTACGGCAATTTGTTAAATATAAATGGTACAATGTATTCAAGGGTTCGTTGACCATATTTATTTTGAAATATTGGCACTATCATTACTATATTTTGTGTGAAACGTGTATTGTGTACATGATCCACCACTGCCTTATACGGACTTTCAGATATATGTTGCAGTAGAATTTTATGCCACAAAATACCACGAACAGGTAATACATTAATTGATTTGTACATAATATCAATGTCTCGCCTTTGGTTAAAAACTGTTTTACTTACTAACAATTTTACCAGACCAGTGATGCGTCGAGTGGCTGATGCCACGGAGGCAAGCCTATCGTTTGCCGACATGGTTAAAAATGGTCCTCAGAATACGCCAAGACCTCCAATCACCCGTACAGGACTTAGTGTTGGGACCCCTAAGCCTGCTATATGCATCTTTCCGAAACTGGCTTCGGCTAAGGATAGCGACGAAACGAAGCAGCTCCTGAAGGACGTCTTACGACCATCTGAGCATGGAATCCGCGTTACGGGTATAAGGAACATCCGTAACAAAGGCATAGTTATCCAAACCGCTACTCGGGAAGACCGGGAAAAAATACTCAAAACCCCATGTCTAGCAAACTCGGCTACTCTAAGTGCCCGACTACCCACAAACGACATCCACGAGTGATCTTTTTTAATGTTCCTCGGGACCTTACAGATGAGTGTTTTCTCAGGAGTGCCTTAACGGGAATCCAGGAAAACGCAGACTTAGAACCCACAGTGAAAACGTGCAAGCTAAGTCATCTAGCTGGTGCTCGGACAGGATCGACATGCCACCGGGTCTACGAGGTGCCTGCCCATCTACGTCACGTGCTGGTGAAGCAAGGAAAGGTCTTTGTTGACTGGAATGTGTGCCGCGTTCGTGACTTTATTGGGCTTACAGTGTATTCCAAGTGCCAAATGATCGGACATTCCTTCAAGTTCTGCAAGGACCAGCAAAGATGTGGACATTGTGCAGGTGAAGGTCATGCCAGGACAGATTGCCCAAAAGCTGCCGCCAAGCCAGTATGTGCCACCTGTACCAGGTTTGGCAAGCCCGCTGGACATTCGACTGGAGACAAGGACACCTGCCCAGCTTATAAGGCTGCTCTTTCCAAGGACTTTGCCACCATCGATTATGGCGTATAAATACATTGATGACGACGGTGATGTTATCTACACGAGGACTAATGACTTGAAACAGTGGACGGAAGAACATAAAATTGGCCATAATATAGGTAATTTTACTTGCGTTCAACTAAACATTCGATCCATATCTAAATACTGGGATGTTTTACATGCTAACCTCCAAAATTGTTGGAATAATATAGATATCCTAATGCTATGTGAAACTTCAATAAAAAGGGAACATACTTGTCTTTTCGAAATTCCCGGTTACAGTAGCATTAGTTACTGTCGCACATCCAAATCTGGAGGGGGTATAACCTTGTATATTCGGGATACTTTACCTTTCACCCAAAATTTACTTAAAACAAAGTTGTTCGAGAATATTTCCTGTATAATAACATTACCAAATAATTCTATACTCAATGTACTAGCAATATATAGACCACCAAATCTTAGTAAACAATCATTTATCAATGAACTTTCATCAATATTAACAAAATGTTCAAACCCTAATGAAAATATGCTAATATTTGGTGACATAAATATTGATTTGTTAAATTATATAGATCCTGTGATTATTCACTATGAAAATGCTCTTTCAAATAACTATTTTACAAAATGTATAAACGACGTTACAAGGGAAGCTATAGCAAATAGTAAAATGACACGAACATGTTTGGATCATATTTTTGTTAGATATAATAGCAAACACAAAGAAACTGACATACTCTACGCATGTATTTGTGACTTCATCATTGCAGACCACTTTGCAACAGCTGTGAACATTCCGTACTATAAAACTAATAAACGGCCTACAAATAAAGGGCGGAAAGTCTCAATTTTATCTCAAAAACGAATAGATTTTTCAATTAGAAATTATAACTGGAATGCTTTGCTTCAGACAAATGATTGCAATAATTTATATAGTCAAATAAAAAGCAAGTTTAATGAAGTATATGAAAATAGTAAAATATTTATAGATGTAAAACCCAATGCAAGACCTTGGATTATAAAAGAATGGATGACAGAAGATATTCTATCACACATTAAAAAACGAGATTCTTTATTTAAGCGGTGGAAAAGCTCCCCAACAAATGCAATTTATGAAAAACAATACAAATCTTTTCGTAATTTTGTTACTAAATTAATAATAAAAAGTAAAACAACCTTTTTCAATGATAAATTTAAGAATAATTTTTCAGATATCAAAAAAACATGGGATGAAATAAATAAAATTTTAGGACGTAGGACAAAGAGTAACTATGAAGATGTAATTAGTAGGTTTATGTTAAAAAATCAATCTGCGGAAAATGTTACAAACCAATTTGTTAATTATTTTTCAGATAACATAGCCTCAATGGTTGATAAATGTGATTTTAAGGCGTCAAATATTGTCCCGATAGAGTCACCGCAAAGTTTGTATATACCACGAGCATCACTCGCAGACAAACTGAGTATAGTCAAACTTCTCAAAAATTCAAAGTCCCCTGGCATAGATAATATCCGAATGTTTGACATAAAAAGACACATAGATATTTTGGGTCCTATATTAACCCATCTGATCAACACAATTTTAACACAAGCTGTGATACCAGATGAACTCAAATGTAGTATTATCAGACCTATTTACAAAAATGGGAAACATACTGATATAGAAAACTATAGACCGATTAGTATATTACCCACTCTAGAAAAGATTCTTGAAAAATACATATCTTTAAAACTAAGCAAATACTTGGAGTGCTTTTCTTTAATAGATCCTAATCAATTTGGTTTTCAAAAAAAAAGTACTGAAATGTTACTTCAGGATTTCTCTAACTATATAAATAATGAACTGAATAATAAAAGACATGTTTTGGTACTGTTTATAGACAATTCAAAGGCATTTGATACTATAGACCCGATGAAATTGTTAAATATTTTGGAGGCAATAGGGGTAAGAGGAAACTTTCTCAAACTATTCAAAAACTTCCTAACCAACCGCCAAATCCAGGTAAAAATATCAGACAAATTTAGTAAAAGAAGAAATGTCAAAACAGGAGTTCCACAAGGGTCAATTTTAGGTCCAACGCTCTATATTATCTTTGTATCACTTATGAACAAAATATTCTCGTTTATTAAACATTATGTATATGCTGATGATACAGCACTTATAATATCCCATGAAAATTTGGATACTGCAATAAAATTGTTACAGGTAGACTTTATTTCTTTATTAAAATGGTCACATGACTCTGGTCTAATAATCAATGCTAAAAAAACGAAATTGATGCATATAAGATCCCCGCATGCAAGGTACAGAGAGGCACCTGTAATCATATCCCATTCATTTAATTGCATTCACAATAATACCAAACAGCCCTGCGCGTGTACAAGTATCGAATTAGTCAACCAGTACGTGTATCTAGGTGTTACGGTGGATTGTAATATGAAATGGGACGTAAAAATTTCCAACCTCTGTAAGCGACTTCGAGCCATTGTAGGAAGACTCCACAAGATAAAATTATACGTGCCTATAAAAACTATGAAACTAATTTATTTGTCTCTAGCAGAATCGACTATAAGGTATGGTATAACTTCTTGGGGACACTCCTGTAAGACCAACATAAAACATTTACAGCTGATTCAAAAGGCCATGGTTAAATTAAATTACATTTTCTTTATTGTAATATTATTTATTAATTTATTTGATTAATTTGTGCTGTTTCACAATTAATTCATTTAAAAATTATATGTAGTATATTTGAGCACGTTCCAGAGTGGAAGATATCGCCCTGGTGAAAGATCACCATTCGGAATTGAAAAGTTGCTTGAAATGGTTTGTAGCTGTGTTCGGTGACCAGATCTGAATAGTCAGGTATTTCCCCACCTTCCTCCTCCCCTTCTCCTTCCCTTCCCCAATATCTTCAGCTTCATAATATTCCCTAATTGGGGATGCCATAGTCTCACTGGCTCCAGACGGTTGGGAGCAGTTGGGACACTTGTGCGGTATTCATATAAAAAGAAAAAGAAAAAATATATTAGTTGTATAATTTTTTTTTCTGATTTTTTAAACAAATACCTACAATTTACAGTTTGGTCCTTAATGAAAAGGACGTAAATGTTGATTGTAATTTCATGTTCTCGTTTTACAATTTAACTCTGAAATTAAAAAAAGGTTGAAATTTTCTTAAATATTTCTTTTTAATTGTTCAAAAATAATGTCTTCAAATCAGTATTCAACTGTATTAATGTATTTTTTTTAAGAATTAATAATTGAATGTATTTGAAGTGTATTTCGTTATATTCCCTTTTAATTTTTTAAATTAAATTCGTGGATAGATCATACCCCTCGTTAGAGAATATAAAATAAAATAAAATGAACAAAGTTTTATTAAAATCAGAAGCATGTTTCCGCTATTAAAATATGTTACATTAAATATTACATCTTCTTCCCCTTGTCCTACTTACCGCATCGATTAGGCACCTCCAGGCGTCCTTGTCCAGTGCTACGTCAACGGCATCATTCCATAGTAGGTTCAGCCTCTCTTTATACAGCCTCTGGATTTGCTTTTCCCACCTGTATCTGGGGTGGTCCACTGGACGTCTTCCCTCTGAAATAGCACTCAGAATTTTCCTAGAAAATTGTGGCATTCTTAAAATTTGCCAAAGCCATCTCAGTTGCGACTTTTCTATGAAGAGTAGCTAAGCAGTGGTTTGATGTTTAGTTCCTATCGGATCATCTAGCTTCATATTCGATATTCTTTTGTTACTTCTGCCACTCCTCTAGAAAATCTGATGTCAGCAGCTTGGACCCTGAAATGAGTTCGCTTATTCAATATGCAGATTTCGTGACCATAAGTAAGCATTTGACGATACACTAAAAGCGTATTATTTACTAACGTGATTTGTTTAAAAAAATATTTATTCCAAATCTACAGAAAATGCGAAGGTCGTAAAAATGTATTTTGATTAACTGTAAAATAAAAATTTTATGGTCAGAACAACGAATGAATTCTTTTTTTGTTATTTTTAAGTGGATTCAGAAATTGATATATTTTTTTATTTAATTGTATTTAGAAAAAAAATTATAATTTTTGAAATCCTAGGCTATTTATTGTAGAAAGAATATTATTTATCGTGATTGTTCTTTCTGTGGAATACAGTTCAACTTCAACCATTTTCGTTTAAAAAAAATCCATGAATCAATTTCATTTGGTTTGGGGTTCACCCAAAAACGCTTTTCGTAAAAAAATGTCCACAAAAATGATGTATTGTTTCCCGCGATTGATGGGGTTGGGGGGACAATGAATGGTTTCTTAATTGAATTAAATTGAATTTATAAAATAAATAAATACAAAGTCTGATTACTGCCATCTGTCGGGGGCGGTAAGAAGTGCGTGTATATTGGTGATGGATTGCTAGACAATGTATAGTGAACTGGTTATCATACCTACAACGAAAAGATTCCTGTCCCTTGGAAGACTAACGTTACGGTTTCCTAAGAAAACGGTGCTGTTATCTAGCGGTCGTGATATGTCGTGATGCGGCAAGCGTAACCAGACAATTAGACGGACACAGTCATGTACTGCGAATTGGACACTTTAGACTTAGCATTATGAGTATATTTGGAATATGAGAACTTATCAGAAGACAAAAACCATTGTTTGTAGGAGAGTGATATGTTTCAAAATTGTGCTACGGGGGGTGCAATAAAAAATTTAGCACATCGCCGTTAGCTCTACAATGATGAAAATGTCTAGCAATTTCCTACAATTTATCACATTAAATAAATAAATAGTGTTATACTGGTATTAATTTTCTGGAAAACTTTTTGTAAAACTTTATATCTCAAAACCCGACATCACGTAAAAATAAGTATTACATACTAAAATTTTATTAATATAATATGTTTTATAATTTAAAATTAAATACTGGTGCGTATTAATATATTGAAAATACTTAATATTTCAAGTGTAATCTTAATATTTTAGCTTTCACTTCAGAGTTTTTTTTTTAAATTTGATGTTGGCTTTTTCATAGTCCTTCTCTTCACATTAAGTAAATTTTCATAATTTCTGTCCAAATCACGTTTGCAATAATTTATTTTAAATTTTCACCGCTACACGGAAAAAAATATTCTTCACCTGTTTTTTACCGTTGTGACGGCCGTCATTTAAATGGCTGCACCGCTATTTGATGCTCCGCTCACCATAAAGGCTCGATCGGAAAGAGAGCACTTCTAGTTTATATAGATAATATTTTAGTTACGCCTCCCACCGCTATATTACGGCCGCTAGATAATAGCACCGCTTTCCAAGAAAACCATAGAAAGTTCTATTCACGTCTTCCGGTACTGTGCGTGGCCGACACAACTAAACTGGTTGCTTATATTATCAATGAATATGTTAACATATATTGTGCGTAAGCGTAACGTATTCGTGCAGACACGCGCAGACACCAGACGAAAATCTTGGCTAGATTTTGTCTGTATCGGCGCCTATCTGTGGAAGTCTGTAGCAGACGTCACGTGGTGTTAACTTTGTGTATTGTTTATTTATTACCGAATTTATTTTCGATACTTAGCCCCACTGTAGAATTTGGCATCCACCTCTGGTCAGAATTCCCAAAATATCTGCAAAGACCCCTTGGCTCTATGCAGAAACGGGCGGTCCGTTTGATAGATTTGATCTTAACAAACGGATTGCAATTTGTGTAGCACATACGTCAGGTGGGAATGCTGTACTTCTTCTACCAGTATTTTAATGGAACTGAGGAACTAGCGTCATTGCTACCTTCGGCACCGCTTCACAGTCGAGAAACAAGCCAAACGCGGGCCTAACATTTGTACACGGTTGACATTTGTCACATGAGGACGGGTCGCTTTTACGACTCTTTCTTTTGTTCAACAGCTTGGCTGTAGAAAAATCTGCCGGCCTCTGTTTTTCATCCCTCCTACAACATGGGTCCCTTTAAGACTCAGTTTCACTCCTTCCTATCCTCTAAAAGACCCTCCACACAACATCGCCAAAGAAGACATAGGACATTTCTCTCAGGGCCTCTGTTATTAAGTTCTGCATTCTAATGGACAGTTTGAAAATGGCCTTAGATGCCGAAACAGCTGTCACAATAATAAAAACTAAAAATACTTACAGAACTTAATAATAACATTAATAAATTTGATTTACATTAATAAAAAATAAAAAATTAAATGGACTTCTACGAAATAAACACAAAAACAATCAATATTTAATTGATCCATTTCCTAATATTTGATAAATCTTTCTTCATTTCGTGCGGCGCTGCTGTAATGTGAATAATTACGTCTGTGCGGTATCCACCACGTTACGTGTCTACCACGTACGGTGCCGGTAGATACGAATAATACGAAACCTAATTAACGCGATCAAAGATGGCGCCAATTTAAATACTAAAAATAACACTTTAAACATGCAATGCTTTTAAATATTGAAATAAACAGTTTGTTGGCGGGTATACGCACGGAATATGAAATGGAATAAATTGTTATTATAGATTTAAAGCTCAGGTCCTTCAAGAAACATAAAAATACAGTACATTATAGTAAAACTAACATATACAGTATTTTTATGGCTGGTAAGTCTTGACGGAATTGAGCTTTATACTTACCGTAACAATTTATTACGTTTCATGTTTCGTCTGTACACCCGCCAACAAACAATTATTCATCTCAATCTTTAAAAGCATTATAGTGTTAAGAGTATTTTTTATCTCAAATAGTTGAATAAGCGCCATCTGTGATTACGTATCACGTTTCGTTCAACCTAAAGATTAATGTACTTTGCATAGACATAAACTCACAGCTTCGCAAGTCATCCATGCAAAAATCCTCAATCACATTCTGCCAACAAGCAAGGACTTTGACTTGGCCACTTTTCATTGTACGCTCACGGAATGTATCCACGAACATTATTATGAGAGGATTGTTTCCGTTTTTACTGTTAACGTGAATTTGATCATAATATTCTACGTGATCGAATATCCACGTTGATCTTCGTTCCGGTGAATACGAAAAAGGGGTTTACATCCAGGGTTAGTTGAACCATACTAAATAACACAACCCTTTCGTTTCACGCCGATAAAAACTACTTCGTATTTTTAACACGGTTTGTTAACTTGGAGAGCATTTAAAAAAAATATAGTTTGAATTTATACCAAATGGCTTTAAACGGATTTCGTTAATAATGATAATAATAAATGGTCAATTTTTCTGTAGCACTTTACGTTTTGATAAAGTTTGTGGCCCTTTTTAGAAATATATTTTTAGATTTTTTTAAAGAATTTCTAAATTGCTTTCTGACCTCAAACCATGTAGAAGGTCATTCCAAGAATGTGGACGCAGCACAAAGCTTTATCCCCAAATTTTGCAGCAATTCATACGAGAGGGTTCAACCAGTCACGCATCACATCATTTACCTAGGTACGTTGAGCCTAATTGGGTTGCAATATCCCTTTTCGAAAATCTCAAAAAATCTCTTTTAATATAAATAGATGACATGCATTCGCCTATTTTTCATTTCTTGAATGTAAATATGTGATTAAATGAAACCCTTTAATAGATTTTCTTAAAAAGATTATTATTTGACCGAGTACTGATTATGACTATTACCAAAGGGTATATATTATTTTTATATTGCCTTGGTCTTGAACGGTCACGACAAAATCCAACTAATCATCGTCATTCCGTCAAAATACATTATCTAGTTAATAATGCAGCCAACGAGTTCACCCATTTTATTACAACTTGCATTAATATTATTAAAATGGTTTGAAACGAGCATAACGTTGATGGAATATAACGTAGACGTAACTATGGAAATTCACGAAACGAATTCTAGTGGTACCGAACAATTTTATGGACTCATTATGACTGATATATTATGTTTTACTTTTATAGACGTATGTAGGTATAAAATTGTAGACTCGTGTGCTTTTACGAATGGTATTATAAGAAGAATTGTGCTGATTCGGCCATGTTATTTAATTCGTTGAACTTTTAAATCTTAATTGCAAACTCTTCATATTCTTCTTTAATATCTCCACGAGTCTCTACAGATTTTGTAACCAAAAGTTATTTTAAAGTAATGTTTCTGCGTCGCACATTTTATATTCTCGCTGGCACTTCAAGAACCCATCCAATAAGAATCACAGCTGAGTAATGTTCATAATATTTTTTAAATTATATAAATACGTTATGCCGACTTTATCGTCTACAAGAATGGCCTTTTATGTTCTTGGTGAGGTGAAGAATAAGTGATTTCAAACATTTTCCAACACTTATCTGCGGCATTTCAGTTTAACAGCCTGGCCACTTGAGTTCACTTTAATAGGCTATATTCTAGTAGACTTGAGCGTTGACGTGGGTACTGCGTTCCAAAACTCAGTTACACAACTGTGACCAAACTGTGACCAAACTGAGACCGAACTATGGACCGAATATGGCCCAACGACAAGTCGTGTGGAACTATCCAGTATATTCGGAAACTCGATTTAGTTAAATTATTTGGTAAAGTTGGAATGGGGGATGCTAAAAATAACATTTTGTATTTTACTCAAGCAAAATTGAGAGGAAAATAGACACATAAATTCCTACCATTAATCTTAATTATGAGGCAGACAATCTACATATGTGCCGAAGCCTTACAAATTATTAAACGGTGAACCCAAGCACCATGAACTGTACTCAGTTTTTATTGTCAAAATTGTCAAGGTCAACGCAACATTTTCAGCTAGTCATATTATACCTACCAAGACCAATGGACCTACTATAAAACATATGAGAAAACGCCTTAATCTGTTATCCACAGTCAATCGCGCTCAATAACACAGAAGCAGAGGCATGCCATACATACCATATAGGCATTGGTAGTTAGTGCGTATATGGACGGCAAAATAAGAATATAAATAATATTAAACCATACGAAATGTGTGAAATGTACGAAACGTACGAAATGTACGAAATGTATGAAATATATGAAATTATGAAGAAATCAATACTCACTTTCAAAAATACGAACGAACTAACATCCACAAAACGTAGCGCCGCGTGCGTCGCTTTGATTGCACCGCTATAACGTGTCAAAGGCAGGAACTATGTTTGCAAAATGACGTACACGTCATATTACAAAAAATTTGACTCCATTCTATATATTCAAATGCACATATTTGCGCAATACACGTCAAGGAACAATTAGTCTGTGTAAGAATTTAAAATGTAGTGCTTTTCAGCAATGCCATCTGTCGGGACATTTATTTAGAATAACGAAATATGATGTAGGTTTTCGGTTTTGCTTCAGGTAACCTCTGTTTATTTAGCGGAAAAGGTTTAAAAATTCAAGGTATCCCGTAATTAGCTTGCAGTTATGAATAATTAGATTATTTTAATATTTGATGTGACATAGGTAATTATTTCCCAACCAACATCAGCTACAACCAGTATTTGTGTAAAAAAATATTAGTATTCCTTTTCCAGCACTATTCACATCAATATTTAAAGCAAAAAAAATGCATTAAATTATTATGATTACTAAAGCATTTTTTTTCATTAAAGCTCATTTATCTTCATGAGGCTCACTATGTCTCTAAAGTGAAATATTTTTTAAATGCTTAAAGAGGCTTTTTTTGAAAACGCTTTGAAGATATTTTGCACATTTAAAAATCAAAACTTCCATGTGGTATTATTATAGAGCCTAGCTCCACTTTTATTAAAAGATAGGTACATTGAAAACGCTTTTTAAGCAGACGTGGCAAGGTAATCTTTATCGCTTTTGTATAAAAGTTATAGAAATAATGTGAAAAAACGTTTTAAAACCGCGAGTTCCCTTTAAAAGACTAACCATGAAAGAACGTGCAATTTCCACGTGTAATTTTAATTACTCCTATTTTAAATACACATCGAGGTTTTTCTTTCTTTTACTATCATGCAGAAATGTGTTTTCTGAAAACAAACTCACTGAAAATGACTTTGGCATCAGTACAAATGCACTGCTTAATGAATCTGGAATATCCAAGTCAACATAAGTGTTTTTAGCTGATAGAGCTTTGATTTACTCTTTTTTTTTTCAAAACAAGGTTTGAAACATAAACTAGTTTATTAAAAAAAAAACGACGCTGTATGGAAAGTGCTAAATTATAAGAATGTTTATTTACGTGGTTTGAAAATTTTTTTTTTTCGTTTTTATAAACAATTTTCCACTATATCGAATTTATGTCAAAGTACGAGTTAAGTCCAAGTTCCCAATTTTCACCATAAAATGAAATTTACGATCCACTCTTCATCGCCCCCGGCAGTCGTTTCGGTCAATAAAGGAGATGACTATTTGTTGAACTTTAGTCATAAGGATCCACATTTATTTACCCACGGTAAATCACCCTCTTATGATATTTATTAAAAAGAACACCGTTCGGTATCAATAGTATTAATGTTTTAAAAAAAAATTAGTTTCTATGTAAAGGTTGTACATGTATATGACTTTAGTAATAAATTACAAGTATAAGGCATATTATATATAGAGTATTTACGTTTAATGTTTAACGCAAATAACATACAAATATTACAGTATTCACAGTATTCACAGTCCTCCTCACTAGTGTTTCCTATTCTGAGGCGGCCTGCACTTTTTTTTTTTAGTAAATATCCAATTGTATTAAATTGTCCTTATATAGTTTGCAAGTTCATAATCACTCAGTCCTCTCAGCTATGTTTTGACTTTATTTTTAAAGATATCCTTTTCTGTAAATTTTTTTATTGATTTGGTAAGACATTACATATAGTTTTGCAGCATGAAATTTAATAGTCCTGTGTCCAAAAGATGCATTGAGTGTGGTAATAATCAGTATATTTTGATTTATCGCTATGGTTGAGTATTTATGTTCGGCAGTGGATTATTCAGATACATTTAAAAAAAAGTTTAAATAAGACATTTTTTGACTAAAGTATTTGTAAATTGAAAACAGTTTTTAAATATTTCGTCCGACCGAGTTCTAACCAAAATTTTCAGAATTTTCTTTATTACTCCTTTCTGGGCTATGTTTAGGCGTTCTGTGTGAGTGCCCAAGGCAGATTCCCAAACAGTTATCCTATACTCCATTCATGATTAGCATAAAGCATAAGAAACTTTTTTAATATCGTTTGTGTTGAGGATATTACAGATGTTTCTAAAGAAGTATACGTACTTAGTGATTTTTTTGTAATGACGTCGATATGTGAGTTCCATCTGAGATGTTCATCAATTCAAATATCAAGATATTTAATGGTTTTAGAGTGCGCTATAGAGGGACAGAGGCATGATAATCCTTAATTATGAGGATAGATTCCTCGGCATTTATGTAATTTGAGGGCATGGTCATCAGACGGTTATTCTTTGGCTGTTATAGAAATCATCAGATATTTTATTTTATTGACATTGAGAGTGAGAGAATTTCTATTAAGCCAATTTTGCAGGAGATCAAGTTCATGTTCCGCTTCTTTGTAAGTATTTTTTCAATCTCTTTCATTGAATAAAATTACTGTCATTAGCAAAACTAATGATTTTTCATCTCGTTTGTAGATTACAGATATAATTGATGTATATTAGAAATAATATGGGTTCCAGTATGCTTCCCTGCGGTACATCATAGTTAATTAGGAGAGGTTTGCTTTTTCGTTAGTTAATTTGAACGCACTGCATATGCCCTATCATATAGCTTTTTACCATGTTTAGAGTTGTATTTAACATATCAGTTTTTGTATGTTTACCTATTTTTATTTCTATTCAGAATGTAATTGTTATTTTATATTAGAAACTTTGCGTGAACGCATCCAAATCATAGACAATCATATTTCAAATAATATCATTATGTTTTTCAATCTGTCATAACTATAAATAATGTCAACCGCCTTATTCGGTCTTCTTTTATCGCCAAATTCCCAGTACACAATAATCTTTCAATAACTTACTGTAAAGATATTAAAGCCATTGTTTTATTCGTCACAAATATAATATCAGTGTTAAACATTTACGTTTTTAATCTAACAATTACAATACCCATCCACGTCAAGAGTTTTTGGAATGAAATCAATCCATCCATAAGTTTAAGCCTTACAAATTTGGACTGATCGACGAACCCTGGCGCATTCAAATACTAAGAAATCCATTGATGTTTTCACGGTTGTCAGTTTTCTGGATGAATGGTAACGTAATAAAGATTTGTAGATACTGTTTTTAACTAGTAACCTTTTTCAAAGTAGTAAAATTTCGTTAAAAAAATACTTAATATTTAATATGTATTCTAAATAGGAGTCGTATGATATTTATTCTCGTTAATAACATTTGATGATTATTAATAATGTGTTTAATTAATTAACAACAACTACTTTGTTTAAACCACTGTTTTAATATGTAAATATCTACATGTTTCAGAAACAAGCTCCCCCCATCAGGGTAAATAATATATCTATTAAAGATAATGACAAGTATAGACAAATAATAAGCAAATAGAAAAAAATACACAAATAAACAAAACTTTCAAATAAGTGATGAAAGTCGGTAAGTAATTAATTAACGTTCTATTTGTTTATTATTTGTCTATGTTTGTCAAATTTTTTAGCAGGTTTTTTTTTATTTTTATATGAATACCGCACAAGAGTCCCAACTGCTCCCAACCGTCTGGAGCCAATGAGACTATGGCATTGGGGAATGTTGTGAGGCTGAATGTATTGTTGGGGAGGGGATGGAGAAGGGGCAGAGGAAGGTGGGGAAATACCTGGGTATTCAGATCTGGTCACCAAACACGGCTAAAAGCCATTTCAAGCAACGTTTCAATTCTGAATGGTGATCTTTCACCAGGGCGATACTGAGATTAACTTCCACTCTATACATGTATATTGTTTATCCTTATCACGAGAGCTGCTTCTGAAACATGTAGATATTCACATAATAAAACAGTCTTTTAAACAAAGGAATTGTTATTAATTTATTAATTCTGACTCCACAAAGTGATTATACAGCTTTTGAAAAAAATAATATTTTGATTCCAAGCTACATGCGGGGGTTGTGTAATGCTATGTAGTCCATATAGGCATTGTAGTGCACAATAAAGATCTAAATATTGAAAAAAGGAAATAAAATTTGCATTATAAATTAAATGAAATACGTCAAGGTTGTAAACAAATATTAATTTTAATATTTTTATTGCGATTTTAAATTTTTTTCCGTATGCTTTATCAAGAACTGATATTAAACTTACTTAACCTTTTAATAAACATAGATATTTATTTACCCAAATATAACACATTACCACGAAATACGGTCAGATAATATAAAGGAGGACTTCAGAAAGTAAATTATTGGTTTTTAAAATCACTTTCTTTTGGGAGCCTTTTAAGAATCCGTTTTATTTATAGGACCGAAACAAATTTTCATCAGTATTGACTTAGTTGTTTTTCTACTTGATTCAAATTATTCATAATACCACACCTTCCGCAAAATGCTTTCAAAAGATAAACTCTAAGTTAGTGTAGGAGTTACAAACTTAGAGTTTGTCTTTTCGAGCGTTGTTCAGAAATGACAAAAACCAAAATATACTCTATTTTCATCGGAAGTAGGAACTTTGTGATGTGACATTATCATTCAAAATAAACAACAACTTGGTTTACATTACTTTTATTTTTATACTTGTTGCCGACTGGATTTTGCTGCCATCGTAGCTTCTTTAGGCAGTTTAAGAAAAACACCCGGTTGCTGGATTAAAAAAAACTTTGTTTCTGTTAAAATCGTTGAAAAAAATATAAATTTTATTAAATTAATAAAAATACTTCGTTATCACCACTTTTTTTAATATATATAAATACAAAATACCCAAAAAATAATAATGTCAGGTATGGACAAATAATAAACATAGAACACAATAATGTAAGAATAGACAAATTATAAACATAAACAAAACCTGATTAAAGTAGTTAAGCAATTTATCAAAAATTTAATAAAAAAATTATCATGAAACATTGAATAACAAATTAAAAGAGAAAACATTTTTATTATTATTATAAATAAAATCAAGAAAATAACAATGCATAAAAATAAAATAGTAATGATTGTTATTATTAAAACGAATATAAATAATATTAAAAGAAAAAAATTGTTATTAATACTAAAATATATACAGGGTGCGGCAGCATAATTTCCCTTTTTCAAAACTTAATTAAACCCATTGCATGAATCAGATTTTTTTAAATTATTTTGTATAATGTAGGCACATATCTAAAGTTTGTTTTACTTAGTTTTAAAAGATTAAATCAGGTAGGTGACGTCCCCTGTTCTTCATACACCGAATAAACCGATTTCTGGCGTTTGTCATGACTCTTGCCAGCATATCAGGAGTTATTCTGGCAATTTCTTCCTGGATGTTGATTGTCAAATCTTGTAGGGTCCTTGGACGGTTCACATAAACACGGTATTTCAAAAAATCTCACAGAAAAAAAATCACAAGGGGATAAATCGGGATAGCGGGCCGGCCACCCCAAATCGCCCCTAATTGAGATGAGGCACTCTGGGAAGTGTTCCCTCAAAACAGCCATCGATACTGTTGCAGTGTGTGCCATTGCACCGTCTTGTTGGAACCAAGTGTCCCCTAAGTCCAACTCATCTATTCGTGGGAAAAAAAATCCTGTAACATGTTTACATACCGGTCTGAATTCACTGTACTTAACCGCATGTTTGCGCACAGAACGCCGTGGTGATCGCAACATTGAAGCTCTCACTGCCTCAATATTCTTAGGCTATCTAATGGGACGAGGGACTCCAGTTCTTCGTCTTGTCGCACTTGCAGTTTGTCTGAACGTAGTGACCCACATAACAATTGATTTCCGGTCCGGGACAGAGGCCAACGGGGCTAAATTAAAGCGATTCCGAAAGGCGCGCTGGGTTGCGACCACAGAACATCCATTCGAAAAGTAGGCCTCAACGGCAAACGCACGCTCTTCAGTGTTCCAACGCATGATGGCGACTAACCTGTGTCGGGACAAAGTTTATAGTTCCGCCTTTCGAAAGAGACCACTAGCGTTCCGCTACGACATCAACCGATTGAATGGCGCGCATTTAAAATATGAAGTTATGCTGTCGCACCCTGTTTATATGTTGATTATTTGTAGTTTTTAATTGATAAAACATGTTGATATTTACATATTAAAAAAGTGGTGCTGGTTAATTATTTTATTATTCATGACGCCACAAAGTGAATACCAATCTTATGAAAAAAAAAATCTTCTAAAACCATTGAAATCTTCAAAAAATAATGCAAATAATTTTATTTGCTAAGAAATCACACTTATTGAATTGATTGTCTTTATCTAAATCTGTATATTGCTATTGAGGAGCATTTTTGAACTTGGCATACTTCATCTCATATACAAATGAAGCTTTATTAAAACGGTTTACCCTCTTCCATAGTTCATAAAATTACGCAAAAATGTTAATCGCGTCATTTTTTATCACCGGGATTGCTTGTTCTCACTTTCTCGAAATGAATGGGAAAACTTTTAAAAGTTGAAAATGAGTTTTTGCTCTAAGGAATGCACTTTATTTTGCACGTTTTCTTAGATAAATGAATGAAAAAATTATGGGTTTGAAAACAAGATGCTAATAATGATTAATACGAATGCGTGGATGTACCGATAATAATCCTTTGACATTATAATATAATGAGTTTTTCCCATGACAAACATGGGTGATTTCAGATTTCTTGAGAAAATAAAAATTGGTACAGTTAATTATATACGTTTATATGACAATAAGTAGGTACCTACTTTCTATTCCATTATAGGCAGAATATTTTGGAAATCTATGCAATATAATACAGACAATTAACGTTATATTTAAGTAAGTGTTTTCGAGTACTAAAGGTTATTATTTGCCTGTCTCACTTTCAGGATTAAAGTCATGTTAAAGAAACAAAAACCGTAAACCTCCCTTATACCTATGGGAAAATAAATTTATTTTCCCCAAGGTCCAGACCTCTACTAAATAAGTTCACAATTGAGATTTAACGGTTTTGAAAACCAATATTCTGATTTACATCACAGATTTGGTTATTTTGGTTAACACTTATTCACGTAATTTACAAAGGTCATGCACAGCTGAAAATTTGTTTATTTTTTGGTTAATAAAAAATAAATGAAACCAAATTCTTTGAAAATGTCAAAGGAAACCTATGAAAAAAAAATCTCACCCGCCCTTTAAGTTTTTTTAGTACTAGGTCTGAACGGCTTGATAATTTCCGATATTGGAACTTGTGGAAATTGAAAATGTCTCTTATCTTTCAGGAATTAAGATATTATAACCGAATGTTGGCTAAATCTTATAATTAATGGCTTATGGGGTATTGACAGTACGCGGCTCTGAAATTGTATAAATAGGTGACCTTCTCCTCTTTAAGAGAAATAAATCACAAACGTCACCCCCTCATCTGAGTTCCTTTTTTTATTTAGAGTATAATTAATCATGCTAGGGAGCCTCAACCACCTT
>JAHDVE020005594.1:0-13953 GCA_022606495.2 Halesus radiatus
CAAGTATTTGTAAATGAAAATACATATGTTAGTTGTCTCTAATTTTAAGCCATAGAGTTGTAAGTCATAAATACGTATCAGTAAATAAAGTCAATAACTGTTAAGTCATTATTTTTAAGTCACTAATTATCAATCTAGTTGTAAGTTATTAATTATAAGTCTAAATGATAGGTAAGATAATTTAAGTTGTAAAACACCCTTGATGTGATTTTCCCACGAAATCGGCGCTATGGAAATAATCCATTTATTATTATTATCAGTACATTAAAACAAGCATTTAATTAAGAGCAGCAGTTTCCAAAATTTTTGATCGCTATCGGCCAAAGATCTGTGGCGAAACTATTTTTTAACGAGGGAAAACGTGGGAGTAATCTGAGAATTGCGAACATCGAAAAATTTTATAAGATCTAACATGAAAGTATTTGAGATTAAAATAATTTAGTTGGTAATGGAAAAGAATAACAGGAAGACGGTGACCCATGATCTTAGATAGCCTTAACGACAACTATAGGTAACCTTCGACAGGAGAATATGTTACATTGTGCTCTACAAACATTACACAATATTTACATGAAGGTTAAAATAATGTTTTAGTTTTAATCACTTCGGGTTTTTTTGTAAATCGAGTGGCTTTTTCATGTTTCTTATTCAAATTTAGACCCTTTTCGGGACATTTCAATGTAAATATTTTTACAATTTTTAGGATTGGAACATTTTTCTGTGATGTTCACATAATTTTGAAATATCTTCTAAGATGAAATAATAAATAGTTTTTGTGAATATTAAAATAGTAGGCGTAATATTTTGAAAATCTTACCAGGAACTTCATTTTGAATGCTGTCTATGTCACTGAAACAAGACTATGATGAATGAGAGATATGGAGGAGTTTATATACCTGGTTCTGCTATACATTTGGGATTTTACGCAAGCTTCCTTGAATTACAATGTTTATCGGAGATTCATTACTATTATGATGAAATATCCGAAATCAGCTTTGAACAGGGGTGGCACAACGCGTCTATTCGTATGGATGAAATAACTGGGCTTCAACGCTGCACTTCAATAAGTGGAGTAGAAAAATATCTCGAATTTTGGCTCTATAAAAATGTAAATAATCGTAAATTCCCAACTTCTTTTTTTTTAGTTGACTGTCTGAAATTTCTGGATCAATGCAATTCTTTTCGGCGCGCGACGTCATTTATCATGAGCTATCAATCTTTAAAACATCCACGAAGCTCGCTTGTACCTAGGCTTCATGCAGAATGTAATACTTTTTCAGACATAGGTAGTAGATATTATGTTCAACTGCACGGAATGTAAATATACAAGTAGACTATAAGATCATATCTACATCCCCAATAATTAATACTAACAAAATACCCGTCTAGAGTATACGAGTATGTTTTTGTTATATTATCGATTTTTGAGTTTAGGCAATATTTTTGTAAATATAAAGAGCACAGTTTTTTTTTTGCAACTATGCCTATTGAATATAGCTGTATCCCAGATAAATCTCTAATGGCCGTTCTTAATACCCTACTGAGCAACGGCTGAGCTAAAATTTTGCCTCAACACTGTTCAAATGCACAAATTCACTCTTGCCAACGAAATTATCGATAAAATTTACGATCAATTTAGGTTAATGATTTTTGTGGTTTAAAGTTCTCCTCAACCGTAACTAGCTATAAAAAAAGTGTCAAAAGGGTTAATAAACGTCACCGAAAAGTCAAATGTCATTATTAGTGTACGATCTTTTTTACTCGATTCGATTATTGAATGACAAATAGTTATTTCAGTTTTCAAATCTCAAAACATGTTTTTTGTATGTTTTAAATAAAGCTGAACAGATCCCAACTTATTTTATAATTATAAGCTACATTTTGTCTTGTTTTTTACTCAACGAAAAACGTCAAAAGTCAAATGTACGAAACGAACATTGTGCTTTGCGGCATTATCAAGTCAGGTTAACAGTTTATTTTCAACATATTTTTAACACACGCATTTGTGGAGTATAAAATGTCAGTTTATATATTATTTTTTAAAACAAATGATATGTATTCATAATAAATGCAATATAAAAGTGAGCGGTTACTATTTTATCGTTTATGAAAGTGGGAAAATACTATTTTATAGTGGGCAAACACCTCCATGGATAATTTAGGATGAAAAATGCTTGGGAACAGGCAAACAGAGCTAATACTTAACAAAACACTGGGCTGATAGGTGATTCAAATTGATCATTCGAAAAATTGGGAAGAACGGCCATAAGGCATGTTTTTTAGAAATGTTAATTCAGCTATTGTTCGCCTTTGTTGCTAATTATATTGAATTATCCATAGACAATGTTATTGTTAAATTTGTTTGTGAAACATTAAAAATATGTTGTTTTATTTTGTGAATACAATCTATACTATATCTACTATAATATATTTATATATTTTGCACCTGTGTCTCTATTATAATTTAATTTTTAACATAAATATGTAAAAGCCACTCGAGGACGCATATAATATAATAAATTAAAATGCCATGTTATTTGATATAAATATTATTATTTTTAACAAAAAATCGCCAAACCGGACAGCATTGCTAACAGCCAGTAAAACGTTACATTATATAAGTATTATTATGTAACATCATATAGAGCATAGGGCAATACAGTGATGTTTCACCCCAATTGCGTATTCACATCTAGATTACTGCATAAATTAATTGAAATAAAAAATACAAAATATAATAATTAAAAGAAAATTTATTTTAAAAATATGTATAATTTAAAATTTTTTTTAATACGAATACATTATTTAATTTCTTATAAGTATTTTCTATGTTCATCATTTGCCTACTTGTCATTATTTTTTAGTATACTGTGTCCTGGTGAGGAAAGCTTCGCTTTCGAAACATATTGATATTTATGTATATATTATTATATAGTATTTCTTATCAATTTACTTACATTAAAACAAAATCGTTGATTGCCGGCAACCTGGGCGTTCATTGACTATTAATTTAAATAAATGTACAATGTACATATACGTTACCCTCCTCACTAGACGATGTCTGTTCTGAGACGGGTAGCAGTAATTGTTTAAATTAAAAAAAGATAATATGAAGGCACCACAAGTAAAAAACAGATTTATTCTCCGGTATGCCGAACGGTCGGGTCGGGGCAGGTAGGGCTGAAAGCGACACAACTGAACAATCCTTGACCCGACACAACCAAACATTTGTATCACTTAGCAGTCCCATACCTTTTCAGGGCATCCCCAACTTCATCATCCATTCACTTTCTTATCATTATACATTTCATATAATATTCTTCCGACACTCCTTTCTCTTTACATACATGTCCAAAACAATCTCCGCGGTAGAGCGGTGAGCTACTTGGCTCTAGTCTTAAAGGTTGTGGGTTCGAAACACTGCCTGTTCAAAATAATAGTATATTTACAAGGAAGGAAAATTGATATTGTTCGTATCGTAAAATGCTTCGGACATATTATCACAGACAACCTGAAGGACGTCGAGGATATGGAGCGACAAAGAAGAGCCATATCCGATAGAGCAGGTATGCTGTCAAGGCGTTTTTAATTATTGCTGCACAAACGTCCAAATAATATTATTCAACCCATCTCTGTCAGAACTGTAAACTGTAAACGTCAGTACTGTAAACAGATTACACTGCATCCCAATGGCATAAGCTTAAAGTCACCTACCATAATGCATTTCGCCAACTATTCCGTTTACCGAGATACTGCAGCGCTACGGAAATGCTCTTGAAGGGACGAGTGCCCTCGTTCAGGGCACTTCGCCCTCGCGTGGGAAGCTTATGGTGAAAAGAATGCTAATCCAAGAATACCGTCATTACTGCCATGGCTGACTGGATCGAGTTCCCCCTGATGGACGTCTGGAGACGGGAGACCATCAGATACTAACCAATCTTGGCAATAATATAAACTCCTCAATGCGCATACATCACTTCTATAATATCACTTCTCACACCTACAAAAACATGTTCCGTGGATAGAAGACTCGTAATACGGTGATGAAAAGATTGCTTCAGGTTTCCACTTTCTTTCCTGCAAAGACTTTATCAATCTCATGTTTGTTATCTTCTTTGATAGTTTGTGCTGTAAATAGCTTTCATACTGATCGCTGTGCATATTCAGGTATTGAATAAAGCTAGCGAGTATCTTTGGAGATTCAAAATTGTCAGCGATGATCACCGATTGGTCGTTCGGCAGCCAATCACGGACGCTGGGAGATCCCATGTAAATAGGTACAGACCCGACTACCAATGGCCGCCATAACTTTTCTGTGATGTAATCCTCACAAATGGCGTTTTCAAATGATATTGTGAATTTATAGCGGGCTACAAAATTTAAAAATGGCTCGGAGTTCAAATTGTTGAGATAGTCTCCGCCTAAATTATCAGGGAGTTTCTTATTGTTCAAACATCGTCCATAGGAATCTACGGATATGTACTTCATCAATTCTTTCACGTAACTGTCTCGGTATGAGGATGTTTCACAATCTGTTTGTATATATAAAACAGGCGCAAGTTTGCTAGTTAATAAACTGTTTTTTGCTGCAGTTGGAACAAAATACTTATCAGTCAGTAAGTCTTCTAACCCATCTAAATGTTGAAGCGTCAATGGCACATCGCTGTAGCGAGATATTGTAGACGAATAATTAAACAGTTGTAGAGATGGTCCGTACTGTATGATGGGAGTATTTCTAGGAGATTCTTCGTGCAGCAGAGCCCAGATGTATTTTCCGGCATCTCTCGGCAGTGGGAGATTCAAATAATCAAAATCACTTCCATAAAACAAAAATCCTTCTGTGCTTTGTTGGTACCGCCTTTCTAACTCATTTGTGAATTCGCAAATGTCGTTATTTTTGCAGCGAAGGTTCTTGGACAAGCCTTCAATTCCGTGGAATGTCGTGGTCCACCAGATAAGAACGGGGTAATCACTATCAGGCTTGACATCATAAGTCATGTATACATGTCTAACTGAGATGACCAGCAGAATACCAAAGAGAGTTTTAAAAATAGAGCCTCTCACTCTGAGTAACATTCTTTTACTACACATAAACATAGCACAAGTAATAAATTACTAATACCAAACTCGGATCTTTAAATATAATATCACATATTGGTACATTTCCTGTTTGCTTTTTATAAATAATATTGTATATCGCAGGATGCTCTTATCATCAATACCAGCACTCATTTATTCATTATTGTGCTCAATATTTTATCAGGGGGAACGTACTTTGTTATCTTCGAACTGTCGGGATGAGAACAGAAAGTAGATAATGGCATGTGGGATGATTTAAATTCACATTGCTCAGTTTTTGTTTTACAACCGTAAAGGTCATATTTGTTGATTTTTTAATGAACGCAATTTTAATGAAAGCAAATGTAGTAGGATAATATTATCACACTACTAGTTAATTTATTATTCCCTCCTTCGTATTTTCATTAATATTTGTCACTTTTGAATCACCTCAAATTCAAAGGTAAATGAGGAGTATTTTAAAATAAATATTATACTTTAGTTCCACAGTTCTCTTACTTTGAAACAAAAATAAAACTGTAAATTTATATCAATTATAATCATTGTAAATAAAAAAAATATTTACATAATAAACGTGACAAACGTCAAATGTGTCATTTTTCTATGGATCAATCGGAATTCAGGGTTCATCAACAAACATTCAATTTATATGTGAACGACGACATTAGTGTACTAATTATTCAATTTTTTCGATGCAAAAACATAAATTTTGCAAAAAATTTTCGACAAGAAAAAATAAGAGTGATGAAATAGGGTGAAAATGTAAAATTAAGATATACAGAATGAGATGAAATAGAGTCGAATGGCTGTATATATAAACTATATAAATTGAAAATACACTTTGTATATACCACAAAATATATAAAAACTTGTATATATAAACACTTGTTATTGGGTGACGCATTGGTCATCTCAATAGATGTGAAATGCCTGTGTGTTGAGATGGAAAATTACAAGAGTGGTGGTTGTTAAACTAGGTTATTGTATACATATTATGAAAAAAGATTAAAATTAGTAACTTTTCTCAAAAACAAACTAGAAAGACATAAATTAATTTATAAGCAGTTGAATTTTAGACAAAAAGATGATTTATTAGAAAAAAATTATAGCAGTTTAATAACTTCTAGTGCGCCGAGATGCCCAATGGAAAATTTCTATCCGTTGAACGCCGGCGTATCCGATGAGCAACGTAAAAATATAGTTTATTTTCACGTACAATATGTAGAATATAAGTAGCTATTCTGGGGTCACTACGTATGATAGATACATACAATTTTTATAAATACCAAAACACATTATCTGGTAGGATGGTACAATTTAAGAAAATATAATTTTGCTAAAAACAGGTAAGTTATGACGAAAACAGACTGAGCCGGTGCACGGGGAGCCACCTCCAAAATTGTATCCTCAGAACACTATGGAAATATTAGGCGGCGGGAGCTTAGCATTTTAAAGATTTTTATATTGGTGGGTAGGAATTTGGGGATCAGCTTGTCTTCAGGAGTGGCAGACGTATGAATCTATCCCTCCCACTGCAGTGCAAGGCGATGGGTCGAGAAAGTCTGGCTGGAGAGGTCAAAGGGTCTCCCCATACCGGTACTCATGCGTCCCCACGACCTAGACAAACCTCATGCCATGAACCCGGGCACCCTTGCCAAGTCATCAAACATAGCGAGCCAGTTGGGGTGATCATTGGCAAAGGTTTTGGTTATCCAATAAATGGTTCCCGGGGCGGCAGTACCTATACCCACCTCCATAGATATACCATTCACCCGCCTTCTAAATTGCAAAAGATATACGGAATAAAGTTAATCTGTTTAATTTTAACGAGAGCAAGCGTAACATTATAAATTTATGTTACTGGTATTTGTAATAAAGTATTCGGTTGTAAGAAGGTGTTGATTTTTTTATTAGTGCAACAAAATAAAAATAAAATAAAGATATATTATTTTCTCAAAGATGTCAGTTTTCGATTCCACATTCCAGAAACCAGAAGGGTATATCTATGTATAAACCTGAGTTGACAGCCGTTTGAAATGCTGAGAAACACCATAAAGCAATTCAACTGTCAAAATTTCCGGTTGTCAGTGGAATTTTTGTCTATGACAAGTGAGGAGTCTCGTTCTGTGCCGGTCTCCAACTTCATCTTAAAATCAATGCTGACGTTGTGATACGAGCATTTTATTTGAAATTTAAAAATGGACGAAGAGGAAGATTCCATCATTCAAGAAGTAAGAAAAGCACGCATTAGCGAATCTCTTTTTTTCAACGTGGCAAAGATTTCTAGGTTATGTTTATGCTTTTCCGTGGAAATTTTGCACGCCTTTTTACACGTTTTCTTTCAGATTCCTGTTTACCTATCGCAGACATTATCGAAGGAGCTTTATGTGTTTCAATATCCCCTGAGGTCCGCGAAGGATGGCTGGGAGGAAGCCTTAGTATTAAACTCCAGAATAAAACCAGTCCACCAAGAAGTGAAACTGGAGTTTGGTCTGGACACTGATAGTGACAGATACAGCTCTTCTAAAGGGGAACAAATAGCCCTTAATACCGACGGACATAAGGTTCGTGGTTTAACAACATTTTAATCTATAAGTTCTTCGATAGTTGGAAAATTTCAAGGTAAACATGTTATTGAGATTCATTATTTGTATGCAGTTGATATCGTTGATAAAGGCTTTTTCAAGTAGTTTACATATTTAATAAGCAGTTTTAATATTACATCTGTTAAATGTAATTTGAGGAATTAATTATTTGAGTGGAGCCGAAGCCACATAATATATTTTTACATTTGTTATTCCAACTTTCATTAATTTTTGGGTTAGATTTTTTGTCAATTCCATTGTTATTGTCCAAGAAGATGGGAATTAAAGGCCAGTTGTGAGCGGGCTGCCTATTGCTACTGTAGGGCATTTATATATTAAACAGTGGTGTACATAAAGTATTTCTTATTAATTTTATTAGACACCACAGAGTAATTTTACTATTATTGAAGAAGCTATGTATTTTTCTCACAATTGCATCAGCCCTGTTTTTTGTCACTATTTACAGACAGCCAGTGTTGCAATTTAAAAAAAAAATTAAGAATTGCATACTAAATGAATGCTTCAGTTTTTAAATGATTCCTTTGATGGTAAAAAACCTTTCATTAATTTACCAACATTCTTTTTTATTGTGTAATCAATATATTTTCTACGATCGGTGTTGGTTTTAAAGTTTGAAGATAAAAATTATAATTCTAATTGAACTTCAATATTAATTATTACATTTTCATAAAAAGCATTTACTTTGTGGCCTGCCATAATTATGATATAAACGCAGAGTTTTAATATTGCCCTAATGATGAAAGGGTACATCCGAAACTGGTCATCAATATACATATTAAAAGTAGTTTAAAAGAAATGTATGTGTTTATATTATCTATATTATATATTCAATCTCCTTCCCGATAGCCTGAAAACGGAGAATCGAATAAGAACATTTAAAAAAAAAACTGAAAAAAAATCTCAAAATAAGTGAGCAAAATAACAACGTATAATATAAAAGAATAATAAATAAGATAGCTATTATATGTAAGGTATCTAAATAATATAATGTAATATGGTATATAATATAAGTATTGAAATTGGTTAAAAATATATGTGTGTATGTAGTTAATTAATATAATATATGTATGTATGTATGTAGTTAATTAATATAATATATGTATGTATGTAGTTAATTAATATAATATATGTATGTATGTAGTTAATTAATATAATATATGTATGTATGTAGTTAATTAATATAATATATGTATGTATGTAGTTAATTAATATAATATGTATGTAGTTAATTAATATAATATGTATGTAGTTAATTAATATAATATGTATGTAGTTATTTAATGTAATATGTATGTAGTTAATTAATATAATATGTATGTAGTTAATTAATATAATATGTATGTAGTTAATTAATATAATATATGTATGTATGTAGTTATTTAATATAATATGTATGTAGTTAAGTTAAGAAAGTGAAATAATTATGTTCAATTTTTAATTATTTATTATTTTTATTGAGATTGAAAAACCTCATTTAATATTTAATCATTGTAGAAAATAATATTAACATAACCCAAATGAAACTTGAAAACAGAAAAAAACGACAGAAAGTAAAAACATTTCAGTCGCATCTGGGTCTCGAACCCAAGACCTCTGCCTATCCGGGGCAACTGCTTAACCAACTTAGCTAATGAGACCAGTTCAATTTATATCATCTTCATCGATATCATATCTCAAATTCAAGATTTGTAAATATTATTCTCCATTTTTAAGGTGGTTAAGCGGTTGCCCCGGATAGGCAGAGGTCCTGGATTCGAGTCCCAGATGTGACTGAAATCTTTTTATTTTCTGTCATTTTTTCCTTTTTCATGTTTCATTTGGGTTATGTTAATATTATTTTCTACAATGATTAATTATGTATTTCTATTAACTTAATAAATGATAAAAAAACAAATAATGATTTCAGCCATCTCAAGTGCACCACAAGGAGAAAGATAAAAATGCGTACTTCAAGTCTGGCATCATGGACAAACTGCAATATGAGAGTAACACGCCGGTGACTGATGCTAGTAAATATGCAGTCGCCATTCTGCAGGATGGAGAGATGCATTTTACTCCACTTAATGGTGAGATTATTCGTCTTTCGTATGGCATGGGCTACGGTGACCCAGACAGGATACTCGGGAAGTAAAGTGACGAACCATGGGGTCAAGTTACTTAAGATTTTTCTATTTTCTTCCTCTCATGTCGCCACATTTGCTAGAAATATAATATGATAAGTTTCGGTATCTACAGGAATTCTTCATAAGTCTTCTGGTATCCAACTTTGAACACAGGCCTCCATCAAACGTCTCCAGCTTTGTCGATTCTTGGTGGCGCTCAACCATCCAAAGCCGGCAGTTCTTTATATAATAATAATAGTTATTTATTTGAAACACACATTATTTAACAACAAAGTTTTCACTGCCCAACTAGGAACAAATCCCGTTATAGGAGAGTCAAATTGACAAGTTTAGTTCATATTAAGTGTCATTATACAAAAATAGAAGGGATAAAATCTAATATTGACATAGTATGGTAATATAATATATCTAGAAAAAATTGTAATAATTAAGTATAAAGAGATTATGTATATGTGTTTGATAGGTACTGGTTGGTGCTATGAGGAAAAAAATGTGTTAAAATTGAGTACTAAAAAAAAAGATTATATTATTGAGTATTATTGATAAGATTGAGTTACGTATCACTCAGCTTTATGAGCCAACGACGAAACTCGGGGATGCAGCCCGAACTTCTCTTCTGTGGACGTATCTTCGGCACGTCTCATCTGTGGACGACTTCTGTTCCCCTTTCCCAATCGAGGGGGCAATCTTATAATGGAATCACAAGCGTCATTTGTTACCCGTGTCACCATTTGCCACAATTTATTGCAAGAATCCATATTAAATAACAATGAAAATGACTTTAGATTCATACAGCCAATAATAGTATTATGTGTGACTTTTGGGATTATCGAGGATTAACTAATGTAACACGGTATCACCACTACACAAATAAACTACAATTTACATAAACTAAACAGAACTTATCAAATTAACGGGTAGAGCACCTAGTTGGGCCACCTAATTATTATTATTTTAGCGTAAAATTATAGTAGTGAATTTAATAAAATTAACATTTTCTATCCTCTATACATCAGCCCTGATGATGGGTATTGTAAGGCCTTCTGAAATGTTTGCTTAAGAAGGAAGAGGCACATGACTCAATACTCTCAAAGTCATACAACATGACAATGTATGTTTATTAGACATGGGCAGATTCATTCACGGTAGTGAATTGATTCAGTCTTGTGAATTTATTCATTTAATTAATTCGTTTAATTCATAAAAAAATATATATATACGAGGTTTGCTCAAAAGAAAAGGTGAATTTCGAATTTTTTCGAAAAGTATTTATTTATTCATCAATATCCATTTTCTCCCCTTCAAAGTAATCCCCTCAGATATAATGCACTTATGCCAGCGCTTCTTCCAATCCTCAAAGCACTTCTGGAATGCGCTTTTCGGTATGGCCATCAGCTCGTTCTTCAATTCTGACTTTATCTCATCAATTGTGGCAAAATGCTTTCCTTTCATTGGTCTCTTCAGTTTCGGGAATAGGAAAAAGTCGCAGGGAGCCAAATCTGGTGAATAGGGTGGTTGAGGCATGATTACGGTGTTGTTTTTGACCAAATAATCACGAACAAGCATTGATGTGTGAGCTGGCTGATGCACAATTCCGATTGTTTGAGCCGTATTGCTTCATGCAAACATTGCGTAACTTTCTTGTAGTATTCCTTATTAACCGTACGACCCGTTGGCAAGAACTCATGATGCACCACGCCATTGTAATCGAAGAAAACAGTGAGCAAAACTTGAACGAACTTGGCATGCTTTTTTCGGTCTTGGGATGATTGGGATGATTGGGCCTTTGTTTCGACGTCATAACCATATACGAGTATCCACATTTCATCACCAGTTATGACCCTTTTGAGCAAATCTGGATCGTCGTTGACGTCATTCAATAACTCCTGAGCGATACTAATGCGACGTTGCTTTTGCTCAAAATTTAGCAATTTCGGAACAAACTTCGCTGCCACACGTTTCATGCCCAAAACATCCGAGAAAATCGCATGGCATGAGCCGATCGATATGCCAACATCCTCTGCAACTTCCCTAATAGTGATTCGATGATTTTCCAAAACCATTTTCTTCTCTGTTACGATGTATTCTTCGTTCGTTGACGTGGTTGCAACTCCAGGACGCTCATCGTCATTAACATCTTCTCGGCCTTCTGTAAAGTGCTTGTACCACTTATAAACACGTTTTTGAGACAAAGTAGACTCGCCGAATGCCACAGTTAACATTTTAAGTGCGTTGGAGCACTTTATTCCATTTTTAACGCAAAATTTAATACATATTCTTTGATCCATTTTTTTCAAAAGTTAAAAATCTAAGAACACACAAAAACGTGACTAACCTTTCCAGTTGTTAAAAACAAACCACTGATCCAAAATGGCTGATAATGCTAACATATAATAAACATATGTGTACCAACATAACAAAAAAAAAATTCGATAATCGAATGTACACAGCCTGCGAAAATTCAAAATTCACCTTTTCTTTTGAACAAACCTCGTATTTAATAAAAGTACTGTAAATTGAGCTAGTATTGGAAATCTCTATACTTAAAAATGAATGTTTATCTGTCTGTCCTCGATTTTCTCGAAAATTACTCAACCAGCTTCGCTGAAAATAGCAGTTTGTTTTTATTAGTGTCGGGAAGGTTTAGAGAGTAGTTTGAATGAAATCCAATATGTAAAACTGTTGCTTTAATGTTTAAAAATTAGTCTGAAAAACATTGAACCTGCCATGTTGTATTGAGGTTAGCCCATAGATATACCACTCTCGTTAGCCACAGACTACATATTCAAAAGAAGATTTGTTTGGGTAGAATATTTTCAAAATGAAAACACAAGTAGGTGCTGCTTAGGAACTTTTTTATTGAGATATATTTTGTAAAAATAAATGTTTGGAATGAAATAAAATTTCAAATTGTTTATTTGTTTAGAGATAGTAATAGTCGTCACAAGGCATTACTTTCACTGTCAAATCAATTATGGGACCCAAACGACAAATCAATAATAATTTTATTCCAAAAAAAATATAATACTGAGTAAGTAATCTCATTCGACTAATTAATAAATAATATGAAAAATGTATATGCACCTCAGTGTAGTAAATAATGGTCTAGTTTTTAAACACAAACCCGCTAAACTAAAAGTGAGTGAGTGACGCTCAACCACTAAAAATAAAGTACGAAATCGGTTATCATGACACCTTACCATCAACCAAGTATAACTTCGATGCACGCCAAGATTCTTACCTACTGATTACTTCAGAAATTCTCACCGGAGTACTGAAACTGACGGTTTGGCCGCGCTAGGACTAACAACAAATGTATTCACCGCGGTCATTGAGGAATGAATTGAGAACTTCTGACTAGTGTCTTGCAGTGACTAGACAAACTTGCCGTCCTGTGAACCTAGCACGGACAGACTCAATATCGACGGACCAGACGTAGTGACTACGACCTCACAACTGAATACATTTCTTAATTCTTTGAATTAGGGAATACGGATTGCGATAGCGAATACGGATGAACTCAGAATTACTGACTGAATGACTTGGGGCGGTTTGCTTACTGGAGAATGCGCGGGATGCGGACAAACTATGACCTATGGATTTTTATTGATTTCGGCACTGGATACTGTACGTTAGACAGAGTCCTGCACAATACGATGATACCTCCACCGATTTTATGGGTCCGCCAATTAGTATCTCTCCTTAATTATTTTGTCAAGATGTTAGAAAATAATGATGCGAGGCCCAAGGAATCAAGAATTAATTCCCAAGCAAAGTTATATTGAGAATTTCAGAATCGAGTATGTCATGAATTGATTTTTTTCATTTGATCATCTCCTTCATTCATATATTTATTCATTCTCCTTCTTTATTCATTCTCCTTCATTTATTCATTCTCCTTCATTTATCCATTCTCCTTCATTTATTCATTCTCCTTCATTTATTCATTCTCCTTCATTTATTAATTAATTCTCGCTGACTTTGTTTTTGTTGCACATCAATAATCTCTTGACATGTTCACCAATTCATTGTTACACGGATGACAGTACAGTCCATGATAGCTTTTTGTTTGACAAGCCCCCAAAGGGCACACAAACTCCCAACGGCTCGGAGGGCTTTGAAGCAGAGAATGGATGGTTACCTCG
>JAHDVE020005595.1:0-12863 GCA_022606495.2 Halesus radiatus
TTGTCCATGTATTTTTGTCCATAATATATATATATATCCAGTTAACTAATTTAATTGATTATATTGACCATGAAATATTTAATATTAGGGCTCGAAATCTCTAGTATATACATTAATAATATAAGGTTTTATGAGTATTATACATTTTACGAGCAATATCGTCCATATTGAAATAAACGATTTAATTAAAGAAAAGAAATTAATAGTTGATTTTTTAAACTATTCATATTTAAGGTCTCGATTACAGAGGGAATTTATAGTTTATATTGCTTGACGAAAAAGGGTCATTGTTTTTATTCGTCATTTCCTTTGATTCTTCAAGTCAATTGCGATGATGGATATATCATCATGGATTTTTCGACGAGAACTGCCAACTACGACTTCTTTGATATCATTGACCGATCTATTGATGTTCTTGCTGGCTTTGAGGAGACTTTCGTCCAATAATGCTTGGGGTATTGCTTTTATTCCATCCTTAGTCTTCTTGACAAGGTCCGTCACTTCCTGTTTCGTCATTTCATCCCAGAGTCCTATATAAAATTATGTTAATCGATATATACATATAGAGATATATTTCGGAAAAACTACCATCAGATGCTAAAACTATAAATTTGTGTTTTTTCTCAAGATTCACGATTTTGATATCAGGGGTATGTGATATATAAGGACCAGTAAATGTAGTAAGACGAGGTTGATAGCCTTGTTCCCTGGTAAAATTGTTGGGATTGTTAAAGTCTGAATACTTGAGTCTCAAATCCCCCAGCGATTTTGTTGGCTGTAGCCTCCCTTTAACGTAGCAGCATTTATTGTTTTATTTCTTGCAGACAAAGATATCGGGTTCGTCGGGAAACTGAAGTTTCAGCCGGGCCTGCTCCTTTTTGGAATCTGCATTAAGTTTTTTATTGAGCTTCTCGTAACTATACTCACTTTTTTATTCGGAAATCAGTATCCCTTGCGAATCTCCTGCATTGGCAGCGTAGATCTTGTTTCCGGAAACAACCACAAACAGAGCACACGTGCCTACCCTACCACATGTTGGGAATCCTAACTTATAGACTTACTTAGCTGCCTTCATAAAACTCTACTCGACACTATCGAAAGCCTACCTGATGGATTTGACGATGAGCTCGTCTTTGTCAGGAAACTTCTTCTTGTTCTTTTGGAGTGCTCTTTCGAACTCGAACACTAAATTGTTATTGGTATACTCGCTCTAAACTTCATAAAAATTATTGATTAGTGTTTTTTTATATAAAATATTAGAATATATATGTTACCATTTGCCAACCTCCGTGTCCATCGTAAACGGCTGCCACGTAGCCCTCGATGTTGTTCAGCTGGACTGTAGTGACTCTATCTTCGATCGGGCTGTTGGCAGCGTATTGGATTTCGACTGTTCGGTCCTTGATCTCGTTGGATTTGAGAGAAGTCCCTATGTTCCAGAAACATTGGTAATTGTTTTGCTGGAAGATATTATAGAACACGATCGGCAGAGAAACTGCCAAGAGTTTGTTGTTCTTCGGAAATACTATGCAGGAATATATTAAAGAATAAACGGGTAGATATATAAAAACTATAATTGGAAGTGTTACTTGAAGATGCAAAGCTGGACAATCGAGAAGCAAATCTCATTTTTATTCGTAAATTTTTATATATTTTTAGGTTATTATTAGAGGTGGATATTATCAAATATTATAAAGTATCTTATTGGGATTTATTTGTATGTAAAAATTATTTAAATTAAACGTTACTATTTAATACTTTAATATAAATAACTTCATACAGTTCATCACACTCGTTTTAAAGAGTTTAGGAATACCATTTTAAGTTTATTTTAAATCATCATTGTTGTTTATAACTGACAGATTTGGTTTTCACCACGTTGGTAATGGATTCGGCCGAAAGACTAAACCCTTTGCCACTACGTTTTCGAGCAGATTCAGGCAAGTTTGGGTGTTTACTTGCGCACTCGTTCACTAGTACAGTTCCTACCTCTATCTGACTACCCAGCCTCATCGACAACTACCAATCCTGACTGAAGATACTGCATGTTTTCCCAAACGCAGATAGGTTGATCCTCTCCACTGCATCCTCATCGCTATCAACTCTGTTAATAAATACAATCGGTCCGTAAATCTCCAAATTCTAAATTGTTAAAATTGTTGATATGTATGTTTTTGTGGGTCAAGAGACGTGAATTCTGGGTTTATACATGAAATGAGTCAGTTGCTTTGGCATCCACTTAGAATACGGTGGACATAATTATTTTATCTATGAGATGGGGTGGCACTTTGTCCTTTCCGTCGAAGATGAGCTTCATGTTGGGGTTTTTCTTTAGATTTTCGAGGGTCGCATTGAGTTCAATTATATTTGAGGGCACAAACATACATGAATAATTCGTTTATGGATCTAAAGGGTCTCCTGCTCTACAAACATTTTATTATCCGTTGTATAATATTTTCAACCATATTTATTTTACTTATAAGTTTCTGTTTCAGCGAGAAACATCGCAATAAATTGGTCTGCAATACTGTTTTCCACGTATATCCTACGAATCGCATGCCTCGAAACTCCAGAGTTATGGTAAGCACCTTCTGCAATCTTCTGAACACAACTTTTAAAATTAGTCACGTCACTTCTGACGTAAGCACTGTCGCTGGCACTCATCTAGAAGACAGTCTCTGGAAAGGAGTTGAACTTTGTCGCGATTTGCTTATAGAGATCCATTCCGGAACTTATGCGACCCGTAAAATGAACAAATCCCATGCTGGGATTCTCCAACAGCAGTTAAATGTTCTAGAGGTTAGAGTGAACCGATTCGAGGATGCTCAAGCCTGATATATTTCTGAATTCGTTGGAGAGTACGCGGGAGGTCAATAGACATTGGGAAGAGGGTTTGAGAAAGACTGAGTTCCCTGAGAGCAGCGACATGACAAGATATTTGGCGGGAGTCCAGAGAGGAGAGGGGTACGGACATGCGATAAACACGTTTCCACATGGCCAATACGTGAAACTCGATTTTGTTTCGAGTCGGTTAGATTTGTAATCGTAGGAGAGTTGGCAGGTCATAACTTCGAGCGATTGTTATACCTATCTTCTACTCTCACTAATAGTTTTGCCTGTTTGTTTAGTGATTCCTACAGCTATTTACTCCTTCATATCCCGCAGCTTTAAAATGAAATCTTTGACCACTACCAGGCGGTCTTCAGGGGTCTTGCTAAACCACTTTTTTTGGTCTGAGTTGACTTTTTCGAGAAGCGATATGATTGCTGATTTGCTAAGTTGTCCCTCTTCGTAGACAAGTTCGTCAGGTCGATAAGGATAAAATATTTTAGTATTTGAAAACAGACACCGAGAGACCATATTGAAAAAGGTACATTGCTTTTTAAGAGTAAACATTATTATGGTTTTTTTGAAATTTTCTCTATTTGATGTGTTCTTGAAATTATATGTATATCGATTGCTAAAAAAATAGACTCTATATTAAGAATCCTGAAAACATAACTGTATTATATCGTGTTGATATATGATATGTTTTCCCTATTCTTCTCAAATACATCATTTTGTATTGACAAATATAGATGGAATATATATATTTATATATATAAAGTATAATTCATAGTATACATGTTATTACTACTTCAACTACAATTTTTGTGGTATCACTCATAATCCATCCGCAGCAATTCGGATAAACTCTTCAATTTCGTAAGTCGAGACTTTGACAAATTCTTCAAAGTCTTTTAACAACCGACTCTCGTCCACTAATTTGTTGATGTGCGAAACCTTCTTCGAGCCGATATCAAGCCCGTATTTATAATTTCCAAGCTCTACCAAAATCTGTCTGAATTCACGAAGCCTACCCTTAACATTCTCCAACTTCTAGCGCTGTTTTTCTTAGCTAATGAGGAGGAAGTCCTTCACAAAATCATTTAACCTCATCTCTTGTTTGAGGGTGTTCTCAAATGACCTGACGATCCAGGTCGCTAGAGACAGGATTATTTGGAAATGTTTGATATTGTTTTAATGTATGATTCGGTCAGCCGCTATGAGGATATGGACACATTAGTTCACTTATTTGGAATAGATAATTAGAAGCTGACTGAAATCAGATATCAGGGATTTGTTTGTGATGAGACTATGCTCGTTGAGGGTAGAACCGAAGAGTATTACTATCAAATCAACAAGCTATTGATGGAATTTCAATAGGCGATACATTTTGTTGTCGATTTCCTTGTTGAGTTTATAGCTATTATGCTGGTTAAAGCCCATGTTGCCACTATTTCGATTTATTATGGGTTGTGGGAAGTAATTGGCGCTTATAGATGTTATGTGACTTGTCGAACGAAGTTTCGAAGATATTCCATTCGATTGCACCTTCACCGATTTGATGGGATTTATTTTATTTTCCGAGAGCTCATGACCATCGACTGTCATCCAAGTGTAACTATGTGACTCATTTATTTGCTGTTTTTGGTCAATATAAGTTGTAGTTTCAGCCAAATTGAATATTTTCTTACGCGATCGTGTTGTTTGCATCCCACGAGAAACACTAGTTTAGTGTGATTCTGCTCCAGATTTTTGAGGCATTAAAAAGGAAGAAACATTATTATTTTTTTCGTTAAAAGCTTTTAAACCAAGGATGTCTGGCTTCTAAGAAATCAGAGAGGCATATTGAGTATGATTATTCGGTAGTGGCGGGATAACAGTTTGGATTGGCTGAATGTTGGGACAATCCACGTCATGAAGTTGATTTCTTAGAGAGAACAATTCCTCTTGCCAGGGACTTTTCATGTTTTTATTGATGCTTAACCCCCCCGATGTTTATGATGCCCCATATTCGTGAGGTTGGTCTGCAATTTTATGAAATTGTTGATCAGATTCATCAGGTTTTAAATGAGTCATCTTGGTTGATCTATCAGTTTGTTTCACATTTTTTCTTAGTTGCTCGGCATTGCTCGAATAGCCATTATAAATCGGGTTATTGATCTAATTATGAAAATAATGACGGTCGTGATTATTATTAAAATTATTGTGCTATGGGCAAAGCCAGTCGTCTAGGTGCGTGGAAGTTTATGAGAGAGTTTATAAGTATATTTCGCGACCTCGATCATTAAGTATAGAAATATCAGTGTTGGAGTGGTCCTAATCGAATCCGTCGAAGGTCAAGGAGGTCAGGGAGTCTGATGGTTTTAATTGATGTTTACTGGGTGTAAGAAATTCCATTACTTTTTTTAGATTACCCAAATAAAACAAAATTATATGTGAACATTTAAAGTCTAATAGTTTAAGCAAATAAAATTTAAACAAATTATTTTTTATTATTAATATTTTTATTTTTGTATATATATTTAGATTTAGATTTAGATATATAAGTGAGGTATTCTGACCTTGTTCAATCACCGGTTTCAACCACTGAAGGTTTCCGCCATAATGGTGTTGCCCTCGTATTGTATCATTTGGATTCCTCAAGGCGTTTGCCTTGTCATTGTTCCTCAATCGAAATCCTCTTCTTTTTCCTGTTCCTTTCCTTTGGACTTTCCTTTCAGATTCCTGTTTGGTTCTGATTTGGTGGACTTTTTTTTTTTTTTTCTGACGAGTTTTTTGAAAATGGGTTATCCTTTTTCTCGTCCTGTCCAATTTTTTATCCTTCATGGCTTCTGGCTTCTTTCCTTTCGGAGCTGATTCCTTTGAGTCTGAATCCCGTTTTTATCTGGTTTTCAGTTTTATCTCTTATTTTTTTATTATTAATATTTTTATTTTTTATTCAGAGTCCGAAATCTCTCTCTACAATAAAACATAAGCCTGATTTTGTATTAAAGAATTTATCAGGAATAATAAATCCAATAAAATCTAGAATATATTAATTTTTTTTTTTAAATTGATTTTCACAATAGAAATAATACAAAAAAAGAACAGAAATTTATTTATTTGTTTATCAATTCCTACTGGAACAAACAGATATTAATTCCTACTAAACTCTCACCAAAGTTGTTTAATAAATATAAATATTTAATATTACAACAGAAATCAGTAATAAGTCTAATGAATAAAGCCATTCTTTTTGCCATCCTGGCACTCGCAATTTCATCACATAAACTCCAAAGCCAACCGAAGGCTGGCGAATCCAATGGGCCAACTTATACTTTCCTTGCTCCATTCAAAGACTACAACAACAAAGTCTCAGTGACTGTCGGCGGGGTCACAACAGGAAACTCTGTTGTGATGACAATCAACTTCAATCCAGCATCGGGCTGGGGAACCTGTTTTGGTAATGGATACCACAACCTCAACTTCACCTCAACCCCACTTGGCAATTTATATCAAGTTACTGTGACCGGTGCTAATGCAAGCATTACCCTCCAATTCTCCAGTGGAGGGTGCGATTTTTTCGGAACCGCTTCCGGGCAAGCTCTTGTGCTTCCTGGTGTCGCTGTTCCAATTATATCGTCTTTATCTGTTGATGGAATTAAAGCTTCTTTAATACAGCCTTGTGCTGCAAACGGATGTGCTGATCCCGGAAATGGCTATGCTATTGGAGGCTATTACGCTCAGTGGGCAGTCTGGGGAAGACAATACAACCCATCTAACATCCCCTACGATAAATTGAACCAACTCTTCTATGCCTTCGTAGGTTTTAACCCATCAGATGGGACTGTGAAGACCCTGGATTCATCAGCTGATGGTTGGGGAATGAGTGCCATAGCTCTTGCTCTGTTACAATATCCTTACCTTAAAGCTTATCTATCTTTCGGAGGTTGGACTAATAACGGATTGACCACAGCACCGATGTTTCAGACTTTGGCCTCTTCAAATGCCAGCATGAACACATTCGCAACGCAGTCTGTGGCTTTAATGAGGAAATTGGGTTTCTCAGGTCTTGATATAGACTGGGAATGGTGGTCTGACTATGCAAATGAAGTTGCTCCTGCCACTGGTACTCTTGCTTTCATGAAAGTGCTTAGGACTGCTCTCGACGCTGCCTCAATTCAAGATAATAAGAAATATACCTTGACCTATGCAGTCAATGGAGGCACTGACAGAATATCGGCTATGCAGAGTGTCTCAAATGTCAACCATGTGAAAAACTTTTGGGAACAGATCGGCACTGTTGTCGACCAGATAAACATTATGAACTACGATTATCATGGAGGTTTTGACGCTGGAAAACCCGCCTATTTCCAAGCTAACTTTGACTTCTCCAATACCGGAAATTATTCAGTTGGATTAGCTGAGGGATGGTCGATTAAATCGGCAGTTGCTTCTTATGAGAATGCTGGAATTCCTAAAAACAAGTTGGTGATGGGTATTCCACTGTACATCAGGAGTATGAAGGTTTTGAACGGAGCAAATGGAGGCATCTTCCAAACAGTTGCAGGGACTGGTTTCGGTGATTACGAAGCTGGAATTTTCGACTACAAGTGCTTGGTTAACCCAGTCGCAGACCCCGCCACTGGATGCGGCAGCAGCCAAATCGTTCCCTATATCCACTCGTTAACTGAGCACTTCAGCAGCACCAAAAATACTGAGATTTTTAACCTGTATGGCCGAGATGCTTTTCAGTGTTGGGCTTATAGCTCACTCGGGCAGACTTTTGCTACTTATGACGATGATTGGGCTGTTGCTCAGAAGGTAGCGTTTGCGAAGAGTCACCAAATGGGAGGTGTGATGTTCTGGGAAATCGACGGAGATGCCGCAGGAAACAAGTCGTTGATTGCAAAAGCAAGTGTTGGATTTGCTTCGACCACTGTTGATAAAGAAATTTAAATTTGATTATATTTTTTGTTGTGCAAAAGATAAAATAGCTAAAACTAAAAACAAACATTCATATCAAGATAAAAAATATTTGATGTATTTTCAATATATCAACAATAAAATATAAAACGTTTCGAAGAAATTTGTTAACAAAAAAATAAATTTAACAAAATCAATAAATAGATCCAACATCCATCAATAGTCACTTTATTTGTTAATTAACTATTGGACAAATTTATAAAAGTATTTCTATCTAATTGGTCAGATTAGGATTTTAGTATAAAAAAAATAGTATCTAGTTTGTCTTTTAAAGTATCCATGTTCAAAACACATAAATTAGAAAAAAACGAAGAAACTACTTTGAATCTGTGTAATGCACCAGCCACACTGTTTCTTGTTGTATTTCTTCCCTTTTTCCTTTGGGAAACCACCTTCATTTCAATAGCATCAATACATTACTATCCTCAATAGTATTCTTATATAACTTCTCCTAAACAAAGTACTCATACTTTTTTTTGACTATGCTAAAGTTTTGCATTATCTTGTACCATTCATATGATTTTATTGTTTAAGTGATAGGAATGGCTCTCTATTTAGTTGTTGGTTGAGGTGTAGGAATCTTCTAGTCGTAAGAATCCTGGTCCGGAAAGTTGACGGTTTTGAACACTGATTTGAGGATGTGCTCGTGTTGTAAGGGAGCTGATTAATGCATTAAGTAAAGGGCTTTTTGCTTTAAACGCTGCATATTGCGGCGGATAGTGATACTTTTCTGTTTTTGGCAATAAATATGCTTTCTGACGATCAAATGTCTGATGGGGACATAATGATGGGTGATATCGACAAGCAGAGGCCCTTCTATATCTTCAACTTGCGTATGTGTATTAATCCCGTCTCTGAGCTCAAAGTATTTCTCGAAATCTCGAGGATTTGAATAAACAATCTCAAAGAAGTCGTTTTTCTTGAGCTCGTAGGCCACACTCGTGGATTTACTCTGCGCACAGAGGTTGGTGGTTTTGCCAGTCAAAAAGGCAGTGTATCCGTAAATATTAGAACCCAATGTAATTTCCTTAGCGGCTTCTAACAACTTCAAGAGCTTGAGGTTGTACTTTACGTTGTTCTTTTTTCTATAGTAAATTTAAATAAGTCCCTCATCAATTACGTAGAGACTTTAATTTCCTGATTTTATTATAAGTGGTTCTTCGGGCTGGAAAATTCGTTTGGTGAGTTTGAGAGCGATTAGGTCTTGGAAATTTTTAGTAAAATTGGTTATGAAGAAGAGACTCTTTTTAATCACGCGGATGTTAGTTTAATGTAAGACCTCTATGATTGATTAATGAATAAGTTATATTACATATAATTTGATTATATTTTTTTTTTGTTTACCATTTTTTAGTTGACTGGAGAGTTTATGCCCAACCTGTTTTTCCTATTCGATTGAGAATGTTTCTAAGGCTTTATTAGTATTTTGTATATACTGCTTCATGCGAAAGGTTAAGTCGTTATTTAACCGAAAGCATTTTGATATTCTGCTTACCACCTTTATTTACTCATTTACTTTTTCAGCTGATTTTCTAACATATAAAATATTTGAAAAATAAATCAGTTTTATTTGTTTTTAGATTTTTTACAATTATTTTTTTTTTACTTTATTTCAGTCATGGTCATTCCGATTGTGTTTATCACATAACCGAAGAAGGCAACTCCGAGAAATTCAACCACCATTATGGACATCACTTCATATTTGTTTTGTGGACTAATGTCTCCGAAACCGACGGTTACCATAGTAGTGGTGGCCCAGTAAATTGAGTATATGTACTTAGTAAACCATGTCTCGTAGGTCAGATTTTTAGAGTCGATCCACGAGTTTCCGGTCTCTGGCTCCACAGTGGTTACGTAATAAAGCATCAAACCGAACCAATGTGCGAGGATGAGCATGATCAGAAACAGTTCGACCAATTGGAATATTTTTTAGAAATTCTGCCCGTCAATCAGCATGCCTCTAAAAAAATTATTATATTTTCTTCGAATTTTTAACATCATGCACAAAACAGTGACTATTGTAAGTATTTGAGCCGTTGATGATAGATTGCCAGTAAGCTTGAATGCGCATGCGGTAATTATGACGACGTCTTCGTAGAATCTGGTCTTCAAATAATAAAAAAATACGCTTTTGCGGGTCAAATAAGAGCGTGAATTGGCGATTGTAGTGGTGTTTAGTTCAACAGAGATATCGAAGAGGATAGTTATTACTAATAAGTAGGTGAACGACTTAAAGTGCTAGTCTTCGAGTTTGAATACAAGTTCTATTGAAAAGTACCAGCAGACGATGAAGTATGCTACCAGAAGTGCGATCTCAACACCAACAATCAGATAATGTGATTATTGGACCATGTTGTCAGATTGGTTCATCGATTATAAATTTGACTATTCATTTCCTTCCCATTATTATCGAAACAGCATTTATTCTTTGATCCCCAAAGGAACTAATGACTTCATTTTCTTCACCAACAGCTTGGTGTGGAAGTTTTTCTTAAAGATCTACAGTCGATCAACAGTCTTGACTCCTGTCCGACGATCCGTCTTGTTCTTTTTTCCATCGCTAGTACCTCCATGCAAGTTGAAACGGGTGAGTTCAGGAATGAGGCCATTTTCATTTGAATTTCGGGATGCTTCTAAAGCTGTGACTACTCGTAGCTTCGATTTTATTCGACTGAACAACATTTTTCAAGTTTTTTTATTGACTTAATAGTTAAAATTTCCAAATTCTCTGGCACTTCCCCCAATTATTATAGAAATAGGAATAAATAAAAAAATAGACCATTATTATGAGAAAAAATAAGATCATAAAATTATCTATATGTGTCTATAGATGTCTAGTTTATTATAAAAAATTAAAATGAACAATTAAACAATAATGCAAATATTAAATCATTTTTCGTCTATAGAAATTAATATATGTAGAAATGCAAGCATAAAAATTCACCAGATGTAAAATATTATACTTCTTACTGATAAATTCAATTATGGTTAACATTAATAAGGATAAAATGACTTAATTAACTATTACTTACTTAGTAATATTATTTTGCAAAAAAATAAAAAATGATTACCACCAAATTTCGAACGCTACCATTTTTCGAATCATTCTTCAAAAAATTAAATAATTATTAAAAAAATCAATTGGTATTATAAACAGAAAACCCAGTCAGTTATTTGTGCAGGTTTCGGTTAACTCATCTTTAGCCATATAGGATCTCTAACTTTTGGGTCTGTCATTATAACAGTAACCAAACTGATGGAAACACTTGTAAGGTCGGTCCAGCAAGAACCGAGGAAGGGAGAAAGTTTCTGGAAACAAATATGTATGTGTTTTGTCGAAAGTATATTCAGTTGCATTGAAGCAATAGTCCTTACCTTGAACCATTATGCTGTAATCACGATAGCTTTCACTGGAGAGGACTTTATGAATAGTGCCAAAGATGCAGGAGTTATCATTCTCACCAACCCAGGGGTATTTTCCCTCGTCGACATGATCTCATCCTTCGTATTTTATATGACTATCCTGTTGGGGGTCGGACTCCCTACCACAGTCGGTATTCTAATGGCGTAAAAATTCAGTCTTTCTTCGATATCAACTATTATCGGGATTGTCCTATTAATAATATCTCTAATGATATCCTTGGTGTTCGTAACTGTATTTTCCGAATCGATGTCAGCTGTGTTCCTTTTCTTCTGCATGGACAAGAAACTGAAATAATATCAAATAAACATTTCGAACATCCCGAAGGAGATCAAGGGGTGTTTGAATTCATTGGTTGCAACTAAGTCTGTGGACTTTCGCATACCTCAAACAAATTCGCCCAATGCAGTATATAGGCCACCCAGTGGAGCTAGATACCTATCCCAAAGAGGATATTCCAAGCCAACCAATTGTCCACATATCGGAGCCAATCCTTACGCTTACGACGGACAAGCTTATTAACTGCAGGGTGGGCACCTAATAAATCCCTATGGTCCCCCTAAGTAATCTGGTAATCTTAATATTTATTGTCAGGAGGTTTGAAAATATTCTGCTGATGGTTGCAGAAGAATCTACTATAACAAATCTCGAAAATAGAAATAGAAAAATCGCAATTTTTATTTGATAATAGAAATTTCTATATAAAGCTGATATATTTCTCTCTAAAGCTCGATATATATTTCAATATCTTATTTATTATTTTTTGATTTTTTCTACGGATTTCTCATAAAAGAACTTGACAACCAAGCAGATATATTTTTTTATATCTAAGTTTAAAGCTGCTATTTCCACGAGCAGAATATTAATTTATTATAGTTTTTTATAAAGAAATGAAAAAAAATTAAACTTTAGTTAATCTTGTGAATTACAATAATTTTTTTTTTTTTATTATTTTTTATCTAAGTTAGTTATGTATATTAATTAATAAATTAAATATCAGTTTAATCAAATTAGATAAAATTGTATCTATTTTAAATTGGAAAAAAAAAATTTTTAGAAAACTACTACAATGCATTTATTATTATTGGTACTTATTTGGAATAAACCATATCCCTCTCTTTTTCAATACTTCAGCATCTTATGATTTTTTTATGATTTTCCTAACACTTTTCCAAGGAGACCACTCTTATTTATTTCCTTTTTTTTTTTTGCTAAATTTGAAATCTGTATATTCTATGTATATTCTTCAGATACAATACTCTCTAATGTTTTATTAATACATATTTCTAATATATATATATATATCTATTTTTCTATAATTTAAGAATTCTATGGAAATATTATGCGTATAACTAAACTATAAAAAGATATATTTTGTGAGATCCTAAACATAGTCATATTTATATTTTTTCTTCCAAAATACATTAAGCATATCAATTTCCTATATCCAATATCTATAAACAACATAGAATATATATTCAAGAAAACAATGAAAAACAATACGAGAAGGAGTTCTTTGTTCAAAATCCAGTCCCAGAAATCTATCTTCCAAGAACATTTCGAGGACTTTGAAAACTCCAAGCTCTTTCAGGAGCATCCTGATGTTATTGGATATGAGGTAAAATAATAGAATATCCGACTAAACTATTTT